>CAAKMY010126968.1:6649-34328 GCA_901111285.1 Corrigiola litoralis | reverse complement strand
TATATATATATATTGATTTTGTTGGTATTGTGATATCTTTGATTCTGTACAAGAATATTGCTCTTCTGTATAGTTGATCATTTTCGATTGAGTTGCAAGTAGTGAAATCCTGATCTAGTATTACCAAAAAGAGTCCCTCTTTGTGCTAATATACTCGGTATATGCTAGTGCTTATAATCAAGTCTTGTCTTGAACTATTTATCTTGTTCTCGTAGGGTTAAAAACTGGCCTATAAGTGCCGTACCCCTCCAAAGTTGGGGCTTTAATGAGGTAACCCGACCCACAGCATGAGAAACATATCCAGGAGGCAGATTAGAACAATGAATTTGTGAAGATCATGTCATGATACAATTGGTAGGGAGAGTTCAACCATTAAGCTCCCTTTTGGTTACATACAAGAAAAACAATGAATTCGTTAAGATCGTGTCATGATACATTACAAAACAAACCACATTTTGCATCCACCTCTTGGTCCCCTAACCCCTTCAGACTTTTAAGTCAAAACACTTTCCTTGAATGGTGCAAATTCTATATATAGCCGGACAAGCGGTGTAGCCAGATATAAGACGTCATTGACCCATCTCTTGGGAATTCACAAAGGCAGGGGAGGGGGTGAGGTGAGGGAGGGTGTGGGGGAACTTCGCGAAGGCAGGGGAGAGGGTACATGGTGAACTTCGCGAGGGCAGGGGAGAATGCACAAGGATGGCAAAGGAGGCGGGGGAGTCGCGGGTTTTGGTCAGCAGTGGAAAGGGGGGGGGGGCACAGCTGTGGGTGTGGGGGTATAGGGGGAGGTGAGTACAAAGTACAAATATGAAGATTGAGTTTTGATGGGTAGCTTTTACTTTTGTTGTGCTTTCGAGCCGTCTTGTAAAAAAAGACGATTACTTACAATACTAGCTGTTGAATAATTACAAGTTCAAGAAATTATGTTTTACATTTTGGTTTCA
Organism: Corrigiola litoralis; assembly: GCA_901111285.1. Taxonomy (NCBI): domain Eukaryota; kingdom Viridiplantae; phylum Streptophyta; class Magnoliopsida; order Caryophyllales; family Caryophyllaceae; genus Corrigiola; species Corrigiola litoralis. Next base: position 33,381 of record CAAKMY010126968.1, on the reverse strand, counting down.
ATCTTCTTCCTTTTATATGTATATAACAATGCCACAGTACGGTGTATGTCACTATGTCATACATAAACTTCTGCTCCGTCTCTATTCTCTAGTACAAAAAATTTATCTGGAGCAGTGTCTTTCAGGCATGGATACGCTCAAACCTTAAATTAAGCCACTAATAAATAACACTGCTTCGATAACCCCGATAGGTTTCGAAAGTAAGATCTAGCTGAAGACAGCGTTGTACACATAAATAACCTAAGCAGAAAGCCAGAGTTGAAGTCAAGCTCAGCCTGTAGGGTACAAAAAGGCTCCTCGGACTCAAAGATGGTTTGGCAATAGTACACCGAATCCAATCGAAGCTCTACATCACCACCGCTTGTCATCCACGATCCACTGTGTTAGTTTCGAGGGTACATGAAGCTTGTATATAGAAGACATCACAGAAAACCAAAGTCAGAGAGGCCAAAAACAGAAACACCGAATTTTTGAGGATGTGACATTTTTTTAATAATAGTAAAACACTATGCTATATGTTCTCTCTTCTCTTCTGAAATTAGTACAAAGTGGTGTAGTCCCCTCATGCTCAACCCTTAAGTCCATCATGATGCTGCTTCCTAGGGGGTTCAACAAATCACTGAGTGTCAAGTGTTGTTTCAATCCTGTGTTTCTCATGCTGCACAAACAGCTATTTTCTCTCTTTCAAGATCCACGAGACAAATTTACCATATCCACGTGACAGCCTTGCTCTTACGGAGATGGCTTCCAATCAAACTGAAGACTGCTAAAACCATTGACCGCTCCAAGGCCACTTAGCATTTGGTTCCCCAAATCTTGTTGTGAGTGGTTCATGCTCTGGTCTCGTGCCATCGATCCAATACCTACCCTCCCATTCATCGAGTTATTACCAATAGCAGCTCTTATCCCGTTAACCATGGAAGCTTGGCCCATCCCTCCACCCATGCCACCAAAGGGCCCACCACCCATGCTCGAATTGCTACTGGTAGGTCCATTTCCAATGAGACCGTTGGGCCCGTTAAGGACCGAATTGCCATTTGTCGGCAACATGCCGTTCACATTTTTCATATCACTCCCCATAGAACCCATGCCCATCATACCTCCCCCACTTAGTTGCCCGTTCATCATCATCTCTTGAATAAACTTCTGAACTGAACTGTGGGTATCATTTGTATCTCCTTCACCAGAAAGGGCTGGCTGTTGGATGTTGGACATGGCCGGAGAATTTGCAGAGTTCAAGTGATTTGCAGTAGCTGCCGCCAAGGCACCATGCGAAGTTTGGGGAGGATTATTAGAAGAGGAAGGTGTGGGTGACTGAAATGGGGAGGGGTTAGGTTGGGTTTGCTGCATTGTGCTGGATGAACCAGGAGATGGCATCTGAACTGAACTTCCACCACCATAAGGGCTGTTAGCATTGCTCATGGGGTTCTGTTGTCTAGAGTTCATCGAGTTCTGGTGAAGTAGCCCCGCTATGGTACTATGTGAAGTAGAGGCAGAAGATACATTGAGAGAGTTATTTACACTTGTCACCCCATTGTTTGAAGGAATTTGCATTGCCACAGCTTGGACAGAACTTTGATCGTTGTTGTTCGAGTTCTGAGCCATTGTTTGCTGGGACGGTTGCTGTTGTTGCTGCTGCTGTTCATCAGCTTGTTGGTTTTGTCCTTGGAGCGCAGATTGCGAACTTGTTCTTCGAGGAAACTTGGCCAAACTTTCTGCAAAAGAAAGCAGTAAAAAGAATTGAGTCAGAAATTTGCAAGCAGACAAATATAATCTACGGAGTATATGCTTGTATATAGAAATATAACAGCAGAAAAGTACACATCTATATCTTCAGTAGCACCGACATAAACGTGTATGTCTCACTCAAATTTCTAGACCCCAGTGATTCTTAACAGGTTTATGGTCTATATCTACTGTAACGAGACTGATGTACTTCGAATTTCACCAAGAAGGCTTATTGAGCTACCAAGGTGAGGCAGACGAGCTGCCACCAAAAAGCCTTCAATTATTATCTCCCACAGGCCAAAACTCCCTAGCTCAAATGTCCTTTTTCAGCTCTGAGGTTCTTGTTGAGATTATTTGTTGATAGTATTTCATCAAGCTTTTACAGAGAACAGAAGATGAAATTAAGAGCATGCTCCAGATACAAAGCAAAACTCCCAAATTCTAGCTTCTAGCAAAAGAAATGGCGATGACATTAAACCTAAAGTTAATATCGCTGGCCTGCAGAAAGTGTTACCTTCCCACCAACGTCTGCCTATTTACATACTAACAACACTCTCCACAACTGTATTAAAGGATACCCACAGATCAAACAAAGATCACAAAGCTTTTCATATTCGAAGTCTGAGAAACTCTCAAGTATGCAAAGAAAACTCTGATGAGAAATGGCTGCTTCGGCACTTTGGTCAAAACAGATACTAGTAAGTCCACACAGTACATCTTCGAACTAAGCACTCTAGAGAGTCAAGTGAAGCATTCTAAGCTCCAAGGTGACAAATACAAATAGAAACTAGAAAATCTTGTTTGATCACTGTTGACTGGAGACTACCAACCACCTCAATATGCCACCACAATTTGCTGTTTTCCACCCCTACACACTAACATGCACCATCACTAGTCAGACCTTTAAGAAAGGACGTCTTAATACACAGGACTAGAAAAGAGGAAAAGGGCTCCTACATTGAGACCTTACAATCTTCGAGTAGAAACAATATAAACTTGCTATTAGGCAAATCTATAAACAACCAATTCATCACTTTTATTATTTGTGTTGATCCTGAAGTACGTTAAGATTCAGAAAAGGGGGAATAAGGAAAAAAAAAAGGAAGATAATACTAATCTTACCCATTGGTCCAGCCCCTGTTAGCCGACTATAGTCGATCAAATCTTTCATACTGTTGACTACTTCTGATATCTGCCAACCCAGGAAAACCAATCAGAAATGCCAAACAATAATTAGATGCAGTTGGCTTAAACAGAAGATAAATTATTTACATCATCACAAACATGGAAAAATAATCACAGGAAAGATGAGCAAGTGAAACAGAAACCAGGTTAAGTCAAAATTCGAGAGTAGGATATATGAGTTTCAAATACAAATTATGCAGAAACGAAAAAGTTCAGACCATAATCACAGCCATTTTCGAACCAAAACGATGCAAGCAATCGGATGTATAAAATATGTGATAAACCAAATTAGGTTTTTAGTATTTTACTGAATTCACAATTTCAGCTTCAGGTCACTATCCTAATTAAATGGTAAGGAAAATGAACTAAATACCTGAAGGCAGCGAACATATCTCTTTGTGTAACCTAGATCATTAACTAAAGGCACTTCCAATGTTTTTGCCAGTTGTCGAGCTGATGCTACAAACCTGATAAATAAGCAACCGGAGATCAGTTTGGAAAAAAAAAACAGAATTAGCTAGTGCTGATATGAAAAGACGAGTCTATATCACTAAATCTGATAGTTACACAAGGACATTTTAAAAAACGATACCAAAATAAGGTAGGTCGCACGTGCATCAAGATTATCATTAATAAAAGTTGTTTCAAATATCTGAGAAAACACAAGAGACGTCAAATTCCTCTCGATCAAAGATTAACAGAATCTAAACACAGTAAACGCAACAAACCGCATGCAATCATGCAGCAACAGGATGTCCTCTTTTGAACCCCCCCCCCNNAAAAAAAAAAAAAAAAACATCGACAGATGTGATATTAATAGTCACAATACAAAAGGATGCACAAGGCCAAGCAGCAAAGATGTGGAACACAGAGAGAAGCCACGAAGCAAGAGAAAGGGGAAGGAAAGTAAAGAGGCTCCAAACGACCGCAGAAGATCTTGGTCCCAGTGAACAGTCATGTCAAACACCACCGCATGCTTAAGAATTTTAATATCTAATAACACAAGCTGACTAGAAATATTAAAGAACATTCACTATAACAATATAACATCTAACAAAATTATTGCATTAGGCATCACACGTGCTTGTTTAGTTGTTGTAGATGGTTAGCAAATGCGAATAAAAGAAGGTAGCTTACATATTGCAATTACTCTGCAAATCTGAAACCGACATACTAGATGATGAATTTTGTGTGGCAGCCTGATACTTCTGTGCAGCAGTACCAAGCTGACTAACCTGCAGAATAATCAAAAATCAATCAGCAACAATTAGCAAGCATAAAAAAATGGAAGCCAGTGGTAACAATAAAGAAATTCTTATTGCTGTGGCTGCATCATAGAACCTACAGTACTATCCCCATTTCCCAAAACTATTACATTGTATCACAGCAAACATCAGAGATTATACATAAGAACCCACTATTGAGCATCTACATGCAATCAGGCACTCATCGAAAAAATTATAACCCTGGCACCATCAGTTTATCATGATGTGTTAAGGGTCCATGATTTTGTAGCATCTTACATGCTCTAAAGAAGGTCATAGTGATCTTTCACTAAGTAATCTTAATATAGATAATATGATAATACTAAAGGAGGGGCTTCTCTTTCTTTTCCCAGTGGGGTTCACGAAAACTAAGCAAAAACATTGGATTAAAAACGACAGCATAATTCCAATTGAAGCCAATGGAAAGTACTTAGCTAGTAAAAGATAAATGTAAGTCAAACAACTTCAAAGTTTTGGCTCATGAAACTGGGCCCATTGAACTTTGAAGCAGAACTATTATACCATGCTGTCCAATAGGTGCTGCTGGAGGAAAATCTTCATAGGATATACATATAGTCAAGAACCACATTCAGAGCACAGATTTAATGGCAAGATCCTCAAACTCCATCATTGAAGATGCATAAATCATAACTGCTTCTGGGAGCACTTACAAAGAATGACATACTTAAATATCAGTTAACGGACATCAGAAACAACAGTCTGTTTGACCTCCACAAATGAGAGAAATGCCATAATACTTTTAAAACCACTAAAAGAGGAGGGGTACAGAAATCAACTTTCTGTCATAAGTTTCTTCAATGGTCAATATTCATGGTATTCAGCGGATTACAACCAGCTCCAATTCATAATCCTTGGAGCACTCTTATGAACCACTAAATTAAAAATCCCAAATAAACCACTAGATGCATTTACATGCAAAAGTTTCCTTGTCTGATGTCGGAACTCTCATGTACATATGCAGAGCACAAACAACAAAAAACATGATTACCCCACACTAAGAAAGATCAGGGCAAAATGATGTTGACAGTGTCTAAAACCTTACAAACTAAGGTTTGAAATTTTGTAAGTGACAAGGTATCAGAAACCTCACAAAAATGACATGGTCTAAATCCTCACAAAGGTGATACTGACAGGATGTCAGGATCTAAAACCTTACAAAAATGACAAGGTATCGAAAACCTCAAATTCTGGGGCAGGGGATGGCTGGAGGAGGAGACAGATCGGAATATCATATTAATTCTATTCTATATAGGCTATATTCACAAACTTAACATTCAAGCACAAAGACAACTGGCTGCAAGAGGAGTTCACATAAGGAAAATGTATAAATGGCAACATCATTAACGATTGGGAACTATATCAGCAAAAGGAATGAGCTAACTAAGAGTTGGTTCTAATCCTTCACTAAATTAAACAAGAATGAGGTCATGGTGCGCTATATTTCAACAATTATTATAACAGATAAATGACCTGGGGTATTAAAAGCCGTCGAGGAATGAGCTCTTCATGTCGCCGGGCACAAAATTCCCATGAACATATCTGGAAATGAAAGGGAAAGTCAAATGAAAAGGTTCCCGAAACAAATTAAAGTTCTTGCAGGAAGAATTTTCAGGGCTCAAAACCTTTAGGTCAGGAGAGAAAACTATCCGGAGTTGGCCATCACGAACGACCCGAAGTTGCTCGAATACGCTTTCTTGAATTGCTTTTGCATAATCGAGGACAATCTGACCAGAGGAGTTCTGATATTCACGAGGCATATCTACATATAGTAGTTCTTCAAGTGTGCCACTCTCGTACTTAATCTTGAAAAGCCTCGGCAAGACCTCAACGGTTGCCTCTGAGAAATCATCGAACAAACATTAGTTATAGGCCAGAAGAGAAAGATGGGAGATATAATACTTTAGAGAATCTGCTAAGAAAGCTACAAAGTACACACCAAAACCACGGCCTGGCTTGCGCTTGCATATTTCGCAGTGCCATACATCCTGACAAATTGCGTTTGAAATAATTCAGCAGTTTGACAAGGTTTGTCCGAAACAAAATACTAAAAAGTTAACATTAGAACAGCTTACCTGAGGAAAGACTCCAGTTGTCTGTCTCCCGCTTCCATACATTGAAACACACCATTTCTTTTTGGCATTTGGAGCAAAATACTCTGCAACGAACTTTCTCCAAAACTCAATATTGTTGTCCTGGAGAAAGATTAAAGGATGTTAGTTGCCAGACATCAATTACCAAAAAACACAAGCTGACAGATAAATTAGTCATAAAACTAGCTCTAACCTCTGGTCTGTGCTGCTGCTGGTACATATAATGTGTGAGCCGACGGGCACACATCCCAGGTTCATAAACTGGTTTCACAGGTGACCTAAGAGGCAAGTTCTGCGAGGAAAACTGTGGCTGCAATTGCGACCTTTGTTGAGGAATAGCCTTCAGAAGCTGATGTTGCTGCTGTTGTTGTTGCTGCTGTAACTGAAGTAATCTTTGTTGCTGCAAAAGATTAAGCTGGGCAGCAGCAGCAGCTTGCGAAGACTGCCTTGACATGGACATCTGCTGCAAGAGCTGTTGTTGCTGCTGTTGCTGCTGCTGCTGTTGATGCTGTTGCTGTTGATGCAGGAACAAGGACTGATCGGAATGTTGGGGCTCCATTTTTACAGGCCCCATACCCCGCATGTTTTGCATTTGCTGTGGTTCCAACTTAACCTGACCAAGTCCTCTCAACTGTAGCTGCTGTGATTGTGAGCCCCCATGTTGATCACCTGTCCCCTGAGGCTCTAACTTTACAGGAACACCACCACCTAGCCCTCCACGAATCGATTGAAATTGTTGCTGTTGCGACTGCTGGTTAGCAGAAAATTGTTGCAATGACTGCTGTGAGTGCTGAAAATTTTGGGTATCTAGTTGTTGCGACTGTGATTGATCCGACAACATCTGATTACCCGAAGTACTAGGAAACTGTTGACCCTGACCCTGACCCTGACCAGAAGAGCTAGGGTTCGCCATATTAGCCACGGCGAAGGACGACGAAGGGTTAAACCCCATGCCATTATTCATTCCTGAAAGGGGATCAGACTCGGCCCCTCCATCCATCCCACCTCTCGGCCCATTCCCCACACCAGAAATGCCATGATTACCACCACCATTCCCAAAAGACTGGTTAAGGAGTGATGAAACATTGGGTACATTTCCCAACATGTTCCCATTACTAAACTGCATTCTCGGCGAAACCAGTGACGGGAAACCCCCTTGCGGGCCTCCTTGACCTCCTAACATTCCAGAATTCGACCTTAACAACGACGGCGTAACAGATTGGGCACCACCAATTGGGGTGGGAGGCCCTGAAGGTACCATCTTTTCTAGTATATGTCAAATTAACCTTAACAATCTAATCAGTTACTTCAAAATGATACACTACCCTATCTAAAACAACATCAATCCTACCTTAATTTTACACTAAAGAGTGTTCCAAATCAATCATAAAAGCTGCCCCACCAAGCAATTTACTATGAAATTCAAGGTATGTCACTCCAAAGAAGTAACCTTTATGCTTGACCATAGCAAGTTGAGATACACTCAATAAACATATATTTATACAAACCAACCAACTATCTTTGCTTCTGAACATTCTACAATGTCGATATCCTCAAGAAATCCACCTCTTTTCCCCCTTCAATTCCTGGGTTTTCTTCAAATCCTTGGATCCCACTAACCTTTCCCTCATCCTGCATAAAATTCAACAAATACTAAAGTTAACACCACAACAAAAACAACTCCTACTTTAACAAAAAAAAAACAGGTTCCGAAACCACTGGCTTCGGATTCAAGCCGGATAGGACCACTAGGGCGGCAAAACTCTCCCTCCCACAAATTTCACAAACCCATGAACTAAATACTCAAGCAAAAATCACAACTTTAACCAACTTCAAAGCTCAAAATTCCAACTTTTTTCACCATAACAACAAAAGTCCTCAACTTTAAGTACCACAAATCCAAAAACAAATTTCCCCATACTTCAAAATAGTAAAAAGTTCATAAAAATCCATTAAAACCCCAATAAATCTATGAACTAAACTTAACCAACATGAAGTGAACCTAAAGCAAAAAAGGTCAAAACTTGAGCTGAAAAAAGACCAAATTTGACTAGCAAAAGGACTTACCAAAAGAGCTCAAACTAACAAACAAATAACCTCAAAAAATAAAAATGAAAAAATCCCAAAATTGGGATATGGGTATTGTAATTAACACTAAAATATCAAGTGGGTTTCTGCTCTTTTTGCTAATTTTTGCTTCTAGTGGACTCACCAATGAAAATGAAGGGGTTTTTTTCTTCCCTTTTTTTTGGTGGGAATATTTTTTTTTTTCTAGCTTAAAATGAATTAATTTTATCTAAACTAATTTATAAGGAGAAATATTATCTGAGAATAATATAAGTGGGTTTTTTTTTTTTTTGTAGTTTAAATAAATTGTGTTTTGTCTGCTGTTCTTCGCTGTTAGAGAGAGAAAGGGGAAGAGAGAGAAAGAGAGTATGTCTCCTTGCGGACGTCAAATTAATATTAGATCAGATTGGAATTTTCAATTTCATTTCCAATTTTCTAAAAATGAAATTTGCAAGTCAAATCCTCGTCTACTATTGGATGGATTATGGATGGGTGATGGATGGATGGATGGATGGATGGATGGTGTGTTTTATGTCTATGTTATGTCAATTAGTAACATGATAATGATTAATGATGAAGATAACGATGGAGAGCTTGTTGGTATACTATGCGTTGTTTTATTTTTATTTTTTTGTTTTTACCTTTTTTGTTAGTCGGGATTTGAGTCTTATAAAAATATTAGAGCGGTAATACATTTCAATATGAACTTTAACGTTATTGTAATTTCGGAGTCTCGAATTTAAAACTTCTAATAAGTTAGAATAACCTCTTATTGGATCGAAAGGAGTGTCTTTAAACACGTAATCGGAGACAAGTAAATAATCCAAGACTTCTACGGTGTATTTGTTAATATAAGTGATTGTGGATTTGTTAGTATACATTGTGGTTTTTAAGATTCACCGTACTATTGGATGGATGGATGTAGTTAGTACTGTAGGTGTTTTATGTATATGTACCATACATATGTTATGTCAACTCAAAAATTAATTAACTAACATGATGATGCGGATGATAATGGAGAGCATGTTGTATCTTGTGGTGTTGTGAGGAATACTCCGTAGATTGGCATGGGTTTGACGTTTGATTTCCTGAAGTACCCTTGGGTGTAGTGTACAATGGTCCATGGTGTTATCCACTGGTTGCCTTAATATCAGAAATGTAGAATGTACTAGGTCTGTTCTGTGTCCGTGTAGAATAGTTTCACTAATGGTGTAGGACTTGATGTAGAATGTTGTGAGGCTGGGAGCTACTTACACAAGTAATAATGAGTCAAGTGATTGTTTGTTGTGTCCAAATCCATTAGACCATTACCCAACTTTGCATGAGAATTTAGAAGGACAAATAATATCTTTTTTTTTTTGGTGATCAAGGACAAATAATATTATACTCCCTCTTTTTTATTGATTTCATTACGTTTGCTTTTTTGATACTATTTGAGGTTATATTTTGACTATTAACAACTCAAAATATATAATAGAGAAAATTATAAAATTATAGTCATTTTAAAGTAATTTTAATTACAAGTCTAACCATTATAATTTTGTAATATTTTCAAATTTATATTTTGAGATATTAATGGTCAACTTTTGATCTCGATAAGTGTGAAAAAAGCAAATACAATGAATTCAATGGGACGGAACTCGGAAGAAGTACATCTTAACTCTATTAGTTAAAACGCGAATTGCCTTATTTCCAAAAAAAAAAAACATGTGTAAAATGTTTTAAAAGGTTGTTGCCTTTTAAAGCTAGAAAAAACTATGCCTTTTCAAACTAAATGTGAATAAACGAATATATATCCGAATTTTTCAAAATTTTGCTATATTAAACACGAATATCCGTACTTTATAGGTCAAGGTTTTTTCAACGTATTTTTTGACTGTAATTTAGATTGGTTTCCCAATTGTTACACGACCGTATCAAACTCCGCTCAATTCCCATACCTTATTTAACTAACTATGCTCCGTAGTATACAAGGAATAGAAATACCAAATAATTACGCAAGTGATCGATGTTAAGGTTAATTTGAGACTTGGGAGGAATACATGAAACTTTCACAAAATTCCATATCAAGGACATACACGAAATATCCCAAATGTACTATGGAATATACTCAAATATCCTAACTGTACAATGGAACAAGAAACAAGGCAAAAAGTAGGTTAGACATAATCCAAACCATCGGTTTTACCCATTATGCACATGCTTTAATTAAGCGCTAAACACACCGTAAAACAATCAAGACCAAGGAGAAGCACTGCCATATGCTTGAATTACACTACAATAGACCATATCATGCTTGGTAAATTTCGTAACATTTCGCAGAAAATCAAAAATTGACCAAAAAAAAAAAAGCCAGCTTCCATGGATACACCGTAAAGCTATCAAAACCACGGAGTGACATTGCCATATGTTACCATTACTCTCCAATATACCATAGGAGCATGATTGACAAATTTCGTAACATTTTGAGGAAAATAAAAAATCAACCCTAAAAGCAAGTTCTCATGGGTTATAACCCACGTAAAAACCTTGTTTCGGGTCCCGAAATGGACTTGGACGAAAATTGGCAGGAGCTATTCTAGACACATATAATGGGGTATGGAACAAGAAACAAGGCAAAACGTAGCCCAGACATAACCTAAACCATCAGTTTTGTCTATTATGCACATGCTCGAATTGAGCGCTAAACACACCATAAAACTATCAAAATCACGGAGTGGCATTGCCATATGTTACAATCACTCACCAATAGACCTTAGGAGGATGCTTAATAAATTTTGTAACATTTTGAGGAAAACCAAAAATCGACTCAAAAAACCGGTTTTTGTGGACTATAACTCACGTAAAAACCTCGTTTCGGGCCCAAAATGGAATTGGACAAAAATCGGTAGGAGTCATTCTAGACCCATATAATGGAGTATGAAATAAGAAACACGACAAAAAGTAGCCTACGCATAGCTTAAACCATCGGTTTTGTCCATTATGCACATGACCGAAATGAGCGTTAACCACACCGTAAAACTATCAAGACCAAAGAGTGACATTGCCATATGCTTCAATAACACTCCAATAGACTCTAGTAGCATGTTTTGGTCACTTTTGGAACATTTCAGGGAAAATAAAAAAATCGACGCAAAAAGCTGGTTTTTGTGGGCTATAACCCACGCAAAAACCTAGTTTCGTACCTCGAAACGGAATTGGACGAAAATTGGCAATAACCATCCTAGACACGGATAATGGAGTATGAAACAAGAAACAAAGTAAAAATTAGCATATACATAGTCCAAACCATCAGTTTTGTCCATTATGCACATGCTCAAATTGAGCGTTAAACACACCGTAAAACTATCATGACCAAGGAGTGACATTACCATATGCTTCAATTACACTCCAATAGACCCTAGGAGCATGATTTGTCAATTTCGGAACTTTTCACCGAAAATCAAAAATCGACCCAAATAGCCTATTTTTGTATAGCCTGTAATGTTGGGTAGTTTTTGAATTTTTGTCACCTAATTCATTTGTTAATATATCATCCCAATTAGCTACTCTATATGCTATCATACAACACGTAGTATACGTAAATTTTCAACTATCTTACGGCTAATTGTTTGCCTTTTTTCAATTTCATATTGTAGTATTCGTTTAATTACGCATACCTTTTCAACTAGTTTCAATGAATATCGATGTACTTTGTTTTCTCTCATTTTTCTATAGCTCGTTTGTAGATGTTGCTCATTTGAATAACAAGATAGTTAGTGACTAGATGATATGTATTCTAAAGTAATATAATATAATTTACGTATTCACAAATTTTGTATACAAATTACTCCGTAATTAAGTGTACCATATAACCATATATATTCGTCTCATGGAACATCAAATTATAGGGCAATGAACATCATACTAAATGTTCATGAATCATTACATCCCCCATATGACCATATCCCACCATTAGAGAGAGGATATGGGTCTGTAATGAACTCATAGTTTGCTGAGCTGTGTCCCTATTATAACAAAAAAATTTAGAGGGGTAGGATATGCATCGCTCAGGGGTGGGGGGAGTGGTAACTGATGAGCTAGCAGGTGTGGAAAACCGGCCTCATTTCAATTTCAGTGGACAAATGGAGAAATATACGTTACTACTTAGTACTTACTATTCACTTTTTTCTTACCTCATTTTCGCAAGTATGAAAATCTTAAATCCCCTCATTACAACGTTGTTTGGACTCAAGCATACACCCATAAAACTGCCCAAACTTGTCTTCCTCCTCTACTGTACTGTACTAAAGTTCCTTCTATCCTCATATTTTCACTCACATTCTCATCAAACACACACCCAACCATGTCAACCGAACCACTGGTCCCCTTCGGCACCCTCCGGGCCCACACCGGCGTCGTAACGGCTATCCAAACCCCCATGGAAAACTCCTCCTACATCATCTCCGCCTCACGTGACAAGTCCCTCATTGTGTGGGCCCTACACCCGGACCGCAACCTCCTCTCTTTTAACCCATCCTCCCCTTATGGTAGGCCCCACCGCCGTCTCACAGGCCACAGCCACTTCATCCAGGACGTCTCCTTGTCATCAGACGGTCTCTACGCCCTTTCGGCCTCATGGGACCGGGACCTCCGTTTGTGGGACCTATCAACCTCTTCCTCGGTCAAGAGGTTTACGTCGCACACAAGTGACGTACTCTCTGCCGCGTTCTCTCCCGACAATAGACAGATTGTGTCGGGAGGACGCGACAAGAGCATTAGGGTGTGGAATACTCTAGGGGAGTGTAAGTTTGTTTTGGAAGGGCATACTGACTGGGTTAGTACAGTTAGGTTTAGCCCTTCCCAGACCCTACCGTTTGTGGTCTCAGCTTCTTGGGACTCGACCGTTAGGGTCTGGGACGTGGGTCGATGCCAGCTGGTATCGACCCTTGAGGGACACCGCGGGTATGTTAATACTGTCACGGTGTCCCCTGATGGCTCCCTCTGCGCTAGCGGAGGGAGAGATGGAGTCGTCATATTGTGGGACCTTGGAGAAAGGAAGGTTTTGTTTGAGTTGAACGCAGGCTCGATTATCCATGCAATGTGTTTTAGCCCTAGTAAGTACTGGCTTTGTGCTGCTACCGAGCGTTCTGTGGTTATATGGGATCTTGAGAACAAGGGTTTGGTGCAAGAGTTGTATCCAGGGTTTCATGAATTTAGTGTTGGTATGTCTGATCAGGGTGATGTTGGTGGGGGTGAGAATGGTGATCGCAGGAGCAATGAGTTGCAATATATTTGCTCTCCTCTGCCTCCTCCGTTGAAGAAGAATCAGGTAGAAATTTTTTGAGGGGGTATTACTTCGATCATGTTACATGGTTGGGCATACTATAGTGAGTCTTTTGTTTTTTTTTTTTTTTCCTAAACGTGGGAATCCATTGCCGTCACTAAGTGAGTCGTAAATATTGATGTTATGTAGAAGTTGATTCTATTTTTGGCTTGATTTATTTACTAGTATGATTATACAAGTAAATCGTTATGTTCGGACATGCATCTTAATCAGTTTTTGGGCCTCTTAAGTAACTTTTTTTTTTTTTTTTTGACAAATAAGTAACTTATTGAGATTGGTTGGCAACTTGGCATGCTTAATTAATCTTAATCTCCATGTATTCGTATTGGTTTGCTACTGTTAATACGTGCATGCATTTTAAAGTTGCTTCTACTTGGCCATGCTCATTTTAGTGGCGTGGAAGACTGGAACACCATTATATATACTTGCATCAAAGAACGTAAGGTATGAACTCATGCATGCTGAGGTTCGGTTAACCATACTTGTTACTCTGATGAATTTAGACAATTAGTTCTCTTTACCCGGATTGTCTGCTCGTGTTGTGGACTTGTGGTTCATGTGTTTGCTAGATCTATCTCTTTTTCCCTTTTATTATAATTTATAAGTACTTTGTCAATTTATTTATAAATATTTCTGGTAATTACACCATGATAAGCGTGTAGCTATATATTAGAGACTTAAGGAGCACAAGTTATCCTTACACTTTTTGCATCTACCTGTACTGCTAGTGATTAAATTTGTCATGCATGGTACGAGTAGATCGTTTTGACGTTACAGACATGCAAGGTAGATCGTTTTGACGTTACAGACATGCATGGTAGATCGTTTGATCGTTTTGTCATCTCATATTCTGATATATAAACGCGTTTTGTGCTTGTTAATTAGCTTGATATTTTTTTTATCTGACCATGAGAAGTCGAAGTACGTACTTGGTTATAGGTTACTCTATAACTTAACACTACAAATAATAATAGACTACTGATATATGTTGTTCTGGTTTTCTCATATGCAGAGGTTATACTGCACTAGCTTGACTTGGAGCACAGATGGAAGCACCCTTTTTACTGGTTATTCAGATGGCGCCATTAGAATCTGGAGCCTTCGTCATGGTTATTTCTAGTATTTAATAATTGTTCACCATGGAACCAAAATATAATAAATGAAAAATGAAGCATTATTCGATCTGTGCTGATTTGGTTGCAGGTAGAGTGTTCTAATATCATTTCCTGATCATTTTTGGGTGGATCAAGTGGGGGGTGATCATTTACTTTAACTTAACATGCTATCGTGTCATGTTTAACACATCATTATTGAAAAAGTAAAATATAGACTCAAAAATGCCGCTTTTGTGGATCATAACCCTCAATGAAATCTAATTTTTGACACTAAAAAATTTGGGTTTCATATGTCAATGATTTTAGCTTTGTTTCTGCAAACTATGGTGCTTAGCCTTGTGTACTTCTAGATTATAAGTGATGCCATGCCATTCAGTTTTCGGAGAAAAAGGCCCGGGACAAATGAATGATTGTATGCATAGTTCACATTGCATTTGAACCCTGAAAGAGCAACAATTGAATTTTACAAAAAGCACATTACAAAGGCTTCCCTGTTCCTTTACAAAAATTACAAGCAAAACAGCAATGACCTTGTATTGGCTAGAATCTGAGAGCATTAGTCATCGTAAGACAAGTGAGGAGATGATGTGCATCCAGGACCAAAAGGATCTTCCGATCCACAACAATGCCAGTACTCAAAAACTTGGCCAGAGTCGGGGGTGTTCATTGTGCCACCTGCGTAAACGCTCTCAAACTTCCTCTTCGTCTCTCCTGATTATGAGGATGAAAAGCAAATAATCAATAATGGGCAAACAGCAGAACATGTAAGAACATATAAAGGGAAATGGAGCATGCAATATGGAAACAGGTGATATATTTGACAGAGACAGTGCTCAAGACTAATGCTGCTCCGTTTCGACCCTTTATATCATCCTAAAATTTCACACATGAGGACATAATATCCATTTTAAAACTGAAAACAGTGCCGAGAGTACATAACAGACTCTTAGATCCACTCTACACCTAATCCTTGTCCTCGTGCAACTACCATAAGTCACACAAATATGCACTGCAGGAATGCGTGGACCACATTGGGCTTAGCCGTTAACGATTCATCAAAAAATTAATAAGCATAAACAAAGAGGACCCTCTAAGGAACAGTCAAGCTTAAGATTTCTGAATTACATCAGCAAAATGTGGCCTAGCAAGAGTTTGGGAGAACAGATTTCCTAGCGAAACCATCACACACCAACTCAAGCATCCCAATAATTTTCTTTTAGATTTAAAAGCATCAGAATCAGTGACAGCATAAATTTGAGGAAAACTGAAGCAATTTTACAATCATAAGCACTTCAGACACATATTCCTGCCTGAAAGTACACCATTATACGTTGATAGAACAGACAGGATAGCTACTTACTATGAGGGAAGAACAGATACGTTAATACGCTTGCATGTCATTTGGAACAGAGACTGGAATGTTGGCATCCTCAACTGGAATATCCAGTGTCATATTAAACTCTCAGTTACTTTAAGCTTTTAAGAGATTCCCCGTGCTATTTGTACAAGTCTTCACCTCTCCAAGTCTAAAAATGTTTATAGCAAATTGACATGGAAGAATATAGCCCTCCAGTAAGTGACATATTGAGATGAGTCTCAAATTACACCAGACCCTATTACCTGTTATGGTCATGATGCTTCAATTTAATGGCCTATGAGTCCTCAAACAAAGCAATCAAAAGCTCATATTATGGGTTTTGTCAATGGTGCACATGCCCATACTTAGTTGTGCGACATGTAAGAAAACCTATCAATACGATGGAATAAAGTTTCCATAAGCTTCAATCGTACTTCTAGAGATAATAGAGGTATGCAATGTTCACTTTTGATGCATTTTCGCGAGAACAAAAATGTTCCCGTGAGGCTGTTTTAGTGTAAGTCACGCCGAAACTGCTTCAGGCCCGGTCAGGATTGTGATGAAAATTGGTAGGAGACATCCTAGAAGATTTAATGGCCTATGAAACCATAAATAAATTAATCAAAGACACAAACCAGAAGTATTGTCAATGGTGCACAGACACGTAGAAAACCTATATTTTCCGCGAGACGTGTAGGTATGCAATGATCACTTTTGGCACATATTTGTAATAGTACAAAAATGACCACCGTAGGCCATTTGATGGACTATAGCAAGGTCAAAACTCCATTTTGATGCCCGATTCAGAATTTGATAAAAATTGCTAGAAGGCATCCTAAAAAGTCCTAATGGCCTATGAAACCTTAAGTGAAATAATCAATATCCAAAACCATGAGTTTTGTCCATGGTGCATATGCTCATATTATCCATGAGACATGTAGTAAACCTATGAATTGGCACATGTTTTGCAAAATAAAAAGAATGAGCCCTAGAAGGACGTTTTAGGGGACTCTGACATGAAAATTGTAAGCAATCAACTCTAGCGAAATACTTTGAAGTGTCCAATGGTGTTAATAAAATATGCACCTAGCCTGATGATGGAATTTAGTCCAGTCCCGCCTAGCCCAACCCAGCCCACTTCCAAAGGAAAAGCCAAGGGGCAAAAACCAAATTTAAGGATAAGAGGGTGGCAATATTTCTAAGCAGTAACTACGTTAACAATAAGGCCTTAATTCTCTCAGAGAGGTAACTTCATAGATTCCACAACTTCGGATCCATAAAGGGAATGAGAGTAGCTGAGGCCTGAGAATAACTTTTAGTGTTCTGTGTAGTGTTCTGTGTTGGCTATCAGCTCAAAGTATTTTATTGAGACCAACTCAAATAACTATCCACCGATCGGGTACAAATGAACCAAAGGGAGCTAGAAAAGAATCAAAGATACTAGAATGTTGTACAGTGACACCTAACAGAAAAGAGCAAGGCCAACAAAATTCCAAGTGTTGCCCCTACACAGAGCACATAGATCTGACAACAGGAAATATGGAGATATTGTAATTACTATGCTGAACACAACAAACTATTCCATATGAAAATGGCCCCTGTAAAACACGCACTAACGAACCTGATAATCTTATCGAAGTTCTTCTGCTAGGACACTCAGAGATACAAAGACAGGTAATACCCAAGTCTTCCTACAACCTGGAGAGACCTTCCTGCCTAAGCTAGCAACTCAAAGCAAATCTTAAGGAAACTCTACCCTATAGTACTATGCTACCAATACCCTTCAGATGCCTCCAGTACTCTACAAAAGTTGTATTTGAGATGCGGGTTATCCAACTGCAACTATTGCAGATATTAATATATACAACTCTATAACAATAGTTAACCACTGATGACCTTTCATTCAAATAGTAGTGGATGCACAGTTTAATAATCACATTTCCATCTCCTTGTGCATCCCTCTTGTTAATCATCCAACTATTACCACACCTAGAATTACCAAACTGACTACACCAATTTATTTGTTCAACCTACTAAACTTATTCCTAGTTCAACATGACAAAACCAATTTCGTCCCAAACTTCTTACAATAACTACTTGAGCACCCAACATGTAAATTCCTCCAAGATGTCAACTTTTCCCCTTAACAAGCACTATCAAGGATCATCTATGTACCACATTGCGTAAGCAGCATACTATTATTGAACTCACTTGTCCTAAAACTCTCTACTCAAATAGAAACAAGTCCAAATTCACAAACCTTTGATAATTTGTTGTCCAGTATGTTGTGTAAAGCAAACAGAAGTTTGCATGATATGGTGTCAAACACTTGGGATGGGTGAACAAACAAAGGATCCTCTCCTCTGTGTAACATATGCAAACTCCTTGCAGAATGCTACCACTCTTTACGGCCAGCAGGAATGTTTCTCCACAGCTAAAGCCTACGAATTCTTCAAAATGTAAATGCACAAGGAAAAGGTGGAGCAAGCATTTGGGAAGGCCTAACTCTCCCTAGGCATAATATACCTTGGATGGCTTTTCTTGGGAGGCTGGCAACAATTAATAATCCTCGAAACAAAGGTTTTTCCTAAGTCCATAGGAGTGTCATATATGGTAAGGCTTTGGTCATAGCCACTTGTTTTTCTACTGTTCTTATGCTCAGCCCTTTGGAGATATATTTTGTAATGGCTAGGTTATATTCAGCATGCAGAAGTCTTGAAGCTGAATCCAGAAGCTCCTCAAATGAAACAAGAAAAATCTCTACTCTAGGCTTTTTAGAGCAGCTCTTTTAGCACTAATCTATGAGTTGTGGTGTGAGACCAATACCAGAACCTTTGAGGGGAAATCTTGTGATGTAAATACTCTTTGTATGAGAATTTGTTTACAAAATATTACCTGATCACGCTGTAGCTTTGCTGAATAGCTTAACTTTTGATTTTCAGGGGCAGTTTCTCATGTTGTAATGGTTTCTCCCGTTAAGAAGGATCAATGAAAGTTTTCTAATTTGCTCGAGAAAAACATATGCTAAATCCTTAAGGAGAAAATATTGTTGACCAAATCATAAGAAGAAATGACTCTTTATGTTGCACACTCAAACTTATTTTGTGTATTCTAGGAAGTTAAGGTACATCAGCAAATTTTACAACTTTCTCCGGCATAGCTATCAATATTCTACTGAGTATACTGAACTCAACATATGCCTGTACACAAAACATGGCCTCTGTAAAATTGGCAGTAAATAGAACTGATATTTCTATCAACTGTCTTTATGGTACCACTTGGACATACAAACACCAATAATACCAAAGTTATCATACAACCATACAAACTCTCCCACTCAAGCTAGCTGCTCAAATCAAATCTTAACTTACGCAAAAACTACCCTACGATACTACATTACCGATACCCTTCAAATGTTACTCTGCTACGATGTACCAAGTAAATACTATTTTGGATCCCTCTAGTACTCTACAAGGATTTGGATTGGGCCGCGAGGTGGTGGGGTTCCTACTGTTATCACATTTGCTATAACAAAAACATTTACATCCCCTTGTGCATTCCTCTTATTGATCATCCAAGTATCTAACTATATCCACACCTGCAAATACCAACCTCACTAAACCCAAGAGACCGCCTAGTTATAAATTGAGTTCAAGTTATCACTTTTTATCAACACTCTAAAAAAAAGCAACCACTTTAAGCCAAAAACTAATCACTTCAAGACCATCCAATTTTCACAAATCATTAATTGGTCGTGAATTGGGTTAAAGTGGTCACCTTTTATTAACACCGCAATAAAACTGACTACTTTAAACCCTTATAATTTTAACTTAACATTAGACGGGCTCATCCAAATTTTAACTTCAAAATAAACGGCCTCATACAATTTTTCACAAATCATTAATCGGTCATGATGGCGTTAAAGTGATCACCTTTTATTAACACTGCAATAAAAATGACTAATTTAAGTCCATATACTTTCAACTTAAAATTAGATGGGCTCATACAAGACTTCCTGTCAAATTCTAACTTTAAAATAGCACAATTTATTAGAAAATGCCGTCTACTTTTAAATAAAAATAAACGAGCTGCAAGCTAAATTTACTTAAACTCCCTAGGAGCCCAAGTCAAGTGATAGATTTATATGCCTTTATTGGGCCAGCATGACACTGTCTACTTTTAACATAAAAGTAGATGGTCTCTCCCGACTTTCTGTTAAAATAAACGGCCTCATACAAGACTTTCCGAATAAGTAATGTAAAGAAAGAAAGAGAGGGTAGTACCTCCAAAGTGAGCAGGGTGAAAAGAGCAAGCAAGAGGGTGATTAAGAGCAGGATCATACTGTGTCTTGCAATTCTTGCATGTCCTAAGACTTGCACCACTACTTGTATTCTCTGAACAACAACACCTGACTTTGTTCTTTGTTTTAACTGATAAATTCAGAGAATTCCATGATGGATTTGATGGTGGTGGAAAATGGGTTCTTGGGATTGAATGGAATGTTGTGATGGAATATAAAGGAGTTGAAGAACAGGTCAGAGAGTGTACATGTGACAGCATTTTTCTGATTTTTGAAGAAAGGTAATGATTTCTGGGTTGGGTTCTGTGGGGAATGTTTTTGTTGTGTATTCCCACATCACAAATTCGTATAAAAGACCGTCTACTTTTATAAACAGCTCATTCCAAATATCTCTTTATTGAAGGAAAACGACTCGATTTACTTTTATGATAAAAGTAGAAAAACGACATCTTCCAAGACTTTCTGTTCTCACATTTCAAATGTTTATTGTACGTACTTTGGTCATAATCATTATATATTATCTCTATGAGAATTTCAGCAATTTTTGAGAATTTTCAATAATTTTTAAAATCTTTGGAAGTGTTTCCAAAACTCTCGTATTTAAGATTGGCCTTTGTCTCAATTTTATAATGAGATATGTGGTGTGTAAAAAGAGGTCGGAAATATGAGAATAAATCTTACAAGATTATATTAAGAGGAATGGACGATGATAGATCATTTGATTGCTATATTGACGGGCCTTGTTGATGATTTGATTGCTATTATTTTTGGTTTACAATTGTTTCTATTTCTAAACTCAAAGATAACCTGAAATTCCTTAACAATAACTTTGATGAAGTATTCGGAGTTCGGGTTGTCTTTGGATTATGTTTAATGTAAATGAGAAGATTGGTCGTGAACAAATATAAAATTAGGGAGAATTTTGACTTTGCAGAGTTGAAAAGGAAAATAGCTTTAACTTGCATGATCAATAACAAAGCTCAAGCTTTGCTATGAGGATAAAACAGTCCACCTATATAAATGTAATTGTATCAATTAAAATGTGAAAATGCCCGAAAACTTGTACGACATTGCATTGGTTCATCTGCTGAAGGAACGTGATGAACAATTCTATAAGAAAACATTTTTTTCCACAATGCACAGCTCTGAGTAAATCCTTCACAGTTACAATGAAAAACTATTTAAAAGTCGTAGAGTGACATTCTGACAGACCTCGAAAGCAAGGGAAGTAGGCATTCAACAGGGTTCTCCGTGGACAGAGAGATACAACAAGAAGAAAGATCAATCCATTATGTTAGAAATACTTTGCAGTGTTCAAAAATTTGTTCTACGAGACAAGGGATATGGCAACAACAGTATACACCTATAATGCTAGTTGGATGAATCTGGGTGATAAGCCTACAATGAAGTCGGCGATTCTTTCTCTTGGGGTGTCCCCTTGTTATCGTCACTTATCTGGCCTTCGACATATCCATTTTGTAAAATCTTGTGCTCAGAGGGAAGATTCTTCTTGGCTTTGCGGCTTCCCTCGATTTTCCAAAGATCCCACACCTTGGTCTTGGGAGGTGGGGCGATATCTCCAATGGGCGCAACCAAGCCTGCCTTACCATCATCAATAACAGCATCCACTAGTCCGTATTCTTTTGCCTCCCAAGGATTCATGAAATTATCACGATCAGTGTCTATTTCAATCTGCAGAGAGGAAGTCATGTTAACGTTGTGCTAAATTAAGGTGGAAGAATTGTGGCCTCTTTTCTTTTTTGACCAACCTGCTGCTCAGGCTTCCCTGAGACTCTTGACAAGATCTTGTTCAGCTTGACTTTGTGGTACGCCATTTCTCTGATACGTATACTCATTTCTGTTGCCTGGAATTATGAGCCAAATAAGGAAGTTAATTATGCTCCCACAATATGTTATCTCCAAAAACTCATGAAGCCAACAATTTATATGATTAGAGGAGACTTGCTTCTACTTTCTACGCACCCTTGTTTCAGACTGAGTTAATAATATGATGTCAACATCAGTGAAGATGACAGGAAATCAAGCTAAGCTTTGAAAACTAAAACATAGGAATGCTTACAATGGCTGCCTAATGTTAACAGAAAGACATCCAACTCCATAAAGAGTAACCACAAATGGATCATAGGGCTTCATGGAATCAAATTGGGCTGATAAACAAAAATAACTTACAGTACAATATCACCAACTCCACAACTCTCAGCAATACTTGATTCCCGACATATCAATTAAGAAAAATCTTTGGCTCCACTATATACCAAAATCATAGAACTACAGAAATATAAGGCTCCATCGGAAAAAGATGGACAGCTAGAGTAATCTCAGATACCAAATGAAAATTGTAGAAGACTTGGTTAATATCTCTGGAGATGCATCTTTCATGTATTGCAGGCATCACAACTGTAAAAGAATATATTCTTTAAAATGGGTTTATGAATGGCTGTTCTAGGCCCTAATGAGTAATGACCTTCAGTCTCAAACAGCAGTTTAAGAAAAGATTTATTTAAGTTTTCACAGAGGTACTGAACGTTTAAGATGCAGCCAATCAAAGCAGAATATTTGGAAGCACAAGAGTCCTACCTACACTACAACACTTGAAGGTAAAAAGAAACACCAATGAATACCTTGCCACCAGCTGTTCCAAGTGGTTGATGGATCATTACTCTTGAATTTGGCATGCAGTAACGCTTCCCTTTAGTACCACAAGCTAGGAGAAACGCACCCATGGATGCAGCTAATCCCATGCAAATAGTGGATACATCTGCCTTGCACAACTTCATAGCATCATAAATTCCCATTCCTACAGATACCAATAACTGAGTGCACATAAGCAATTAACTGCAGATATAGAACTATCTACATCAATATCAAATCACAGGAATTTTCTTGAAGGTGACCTGAGTTCCCCCTTGTTGTTAAAAAAAATGTAGGATAGAATGACCGACTAGAGCATATGAGATGAGAAAAGCACACTCTTAGTATATAATTATCAAGAGACGAGCTCTTGTACAAGAAAGTGTGCAGACTTTACACATGGAAAAAGTGCTGCTGACATCTGCAGACACTGAAAAAGAGTTCATTTCTTAAGGGCATATCAGGCCTTGCATTAAATCAAGGCAAGTAGAACCACCAATCATTTCTAAAAACAACCACCTTATAGGAATTGGAGTTCATCGCAAACTTAGCCTCTCCCCTACCCCCACCTCCACCCCCCACCCAAGAAAGCAGCCAGGAAAGGGTGCACAGAAAGGACTGGCTAGCTCAACTTTTATCTTGTTCCACAGGAACAGTTAGCTTTGTCAAGCAAGAGCGACTCACAATCAGACACTACCATTTATACTAGGTGTTCTCGACTTCTTGTAACAATAACCATAACTACAGACATCAACACAACTGAAAATAATCTATAAGTCATACCTGCAGTAACTGATCCACCAGGTGAGTTGATAAACAACTTAATATCTCTCTTTGAGTCTTCTGCATCCAGAAGCAAGAGCTGACTAATCACGAAATCTGCCGTAGTGTCATCAATCTGCACAGCATCATAACAACACAAGATAATAAACTTCTCCACATAGTCCTCAGAACTAGTACTTTATCAACTGTTAATGAAACTGTAAACTCTACAACAAATACAAAAACCTAAGCCCAAATTTCTCCATGCTTCCTTCCTCATCATTGCCAATAAAAAAACCTCACACCAATTACTTAATATACACCAACCTCACTTCTAATTACTTTACCTTACATTTCTCCATTCACATAGGTTATAATAAGAGACGGTCTAATTTAACATAAACATAGACATAGCCACGAATTGAGTTAAAATGATCATTTTCTATCAACACTGTAATAGAAGTGTCCCTTTTAAACCAAAAAAAGTGACACATTTAAGACGGTTAATATTAGACAGTCTGCATACAAGACTTCCTGTCATCCATTTTCGCAACAAACTGCCAACCATTAACAAAATACCTATATGCAATCCTCAACATAATCATCAATCAAGCAAAGACCCAAAATCCAAATCTTTCATAGTTGCAACCTCGACACATTTAAACACAATTAACTTATACTTACAACATAAAGTAGAAAAAAGATATAACCTTCAAAAAAGAACATTAAAAAAAAAACAAGAATAAGAACCCAACTTTGAAAAGATACAACCTATATGACATGTTTCCAATTATTCCTCCACAAATTTGCAAATCAAAGAAACCATACTTAATCACCCATATGCAATCCTCAACAACATTTATCAATCAACCAATCAAACTCTTCTCAATATGCAACCTCAGTCAGCCCTCAATTCAAACAACATAAAGCATAAAAAAGACATATAAACATGCTTAATCACCCATATACAACCCTCAACAACATCCACCAATCAATCTTTATACAACATAGACCATAAAAAGGCATATAAACATGCTCAAATACCCATATGCAATCCTCAACAACATTCACCAACCAATCAAAATACTCTCAATAAGCAAGCTCAACCCACAATTCACACAACAAAAACCATTAAAAAAAGACACAATCTTTAAAACAAAAGCAAGTAAAGAAGCAAACTTGAGAGCCTAGGAAGATGATTCTCTGCCTAAGAAGCATGTTGGTAGTATCAAGCTCCTCAAATCTAGGCAAGTATGGCGCAGGTGTTGTTGTTGCCCCTGTAATCTCCCAATTCGAGGACAAAGTTTGGCGTTCAAGTGACCCTTTTAATGCCTTGACATGACCAACTCTTGTTCTTCTTCTTGTTTGGTTCCATGGCATTAAAGTGCTTGCTTTTAGTGGGTTCAGCTTTTGAGCTCCATGGATGTTGTTGAAGAAGCTCAGTGGTCTTGAAGATGGTGAAGATGTTAAGGTGCTCATCTCCATTTTTGGGAGTGTTGTGGAGGAGTTTCAAGGGTATGGGCTACACTATTTTCCACTGGAGTATTTGATAGTAGACGAAAAAAGTCTATATTTGTCCGAAATGTGCGCACAAAGTCGTTAATAGAGTTCAATCTCTTATCTCATAATCGAGAGCTCGAGAGCTCTAATCACTCAAACAAATTGTTTTCTTAGATTTGGGTAAGACACAAAGAGTCCAGAGTTAGGAGCTTAGTACTACACTATGGTCAATGTTTTAACCTTTGTTATGTGAATTTGGGTAAGACGGTCTTATGTAAGATGCGCATAATTGTTTATGAATGGGGAAATAATATGAAATCATTCAAGAGTGGTGTTGATAAGGTCCATATATACATGTATTTCCCAAAGTTGGCCTTGCTTTATTTTGTGAACTTACGGTTTTAACCTCCTTTGTAAAGCGGAAAACACAATTTTGTCCCGTTTGTGGATGATTTGTGACTTGAAAAGCTTTGGGTGAGCAAATTGTCGTCCTAAGTTATCATAAAATGTGATGTTATGTCTCTAATATAACTGATTTTTAAGTTAAATCAACATATTATATATATGTATGTAATCAACACTTCATGGGAAAAAGGATAGTATACCCATTACTTACCCCATAGTTTATGAAGAAATGTCATTTGACAAGATATCATTTTTATGAAAGGCGATTTTTCTTAATCAGAGAAACCCAAAGTTATATATATGATAATTGCATCTAGTGACAAGAAGAAATTTGAACAATGACCACGAGTCCAATCAATATAAGCTTCAACCCAAACAAAATGTAACTTGACCCTCCCACGACTCTTTGATATCTGCACAACTAGTTCTAATATGAGAAAAAGCTTCATCACTAATTAGGATAAGAATCTAACTCTTGTAGTTTGCTCCAAGTTGTTTTAATGTTTGAATTAAGCTTTCTTACAAGAAAGGGAGATAAGAGATATCGGATATATGACATGACATTTACTACGCCTCAATCTTTACCACTAATCCAAAGTACCTATTTTGTCCATCATTTTTTTAGTTGGTGTCAAAATATTAACAATGCTCGAAAGGTCCCACTATGCACCTAGATTAAAACATTTGATAAATCTTATGCATTTTTTTTCTTTAAGGTTATGCATTTGTTTGTTTTAGGTGTGGAATGAGTGCACAAAATCGCGGATAAAAATCGAACCTCCAACCTCATGATTGGGGTAAGGTAATTCCAACCACTTGAGTTAGTTCTTTTCAAGTACTCCCTTTCATTTTGAACATTTGTCGAGATCGTATTTTGACCTTTAATATCTCAAGATATAAAAATTAAAAAAAAATGTATAATATAAAGCATTTTTCAAGACAAAACTAAATATCAAATT
>CAAKMY010126957.1:0-10860 GCA_901111285.1 Corrigiola litoralis | reverse complement strand
TCTTTAGAGGACGGAGGGAGTATCTCTTTACTTCTAAAATCTGAATCTAAATAAAATTATCTTTCATTTGACTTCAAATAAAATGGATTTATCTATCATTAATTACTCTTCAAATAAATTGTGCAAGCACATTAGAAGAAAATATTGTAATTTGTTTCTGCAATTTACTAGCATAAAATTTAAGAGATAAATAAGTCATTCTGGAAGGTGATGACTAATGAGATTGTATTTATTCACTAGGATGTATCCCGCTAATCCAATAATTTATCATACCACTAATCATTCCAGAACTGACTCGCAAACATAAGCAACGATGACCAGCAATGGAACCATACTGCCTTCATGCCTTGCATATCAACTTATACTCATCTTTACTTTGTATTTCCAGGGAAAAGGATGAACACATCTCTTACTCATCTCCTTTCCCTTCCTGGCTGAGACTAGACAAAAAACAGCAATAATTAATAGATAAAAATAGAGGTCAAGAATGATCTTATAGTTATGCGCCCATTTTCCAATTCATAGCGAAATTCTTCCCTAATGGCAAAGACAACCCACTGATCTGTACCATCACACTGTTCAGTGCTCCTTCTACATCAGACTCTGTAATGAATTTCTGGTCTAGCGTTTGCATATCCACACCCGAAACACTAGTCACTTCGGTTCCATCAACTTCAAGGGCGACCGAACCAGCACTTCCACCCAATCCCATCACAGATATCTTCCCAATAGTCCAACCCTTGTCCAAGGCAAACTTGCCCTCTTGAACTTCAGACCAAAGTTTCACCATGTTTTGGTCCACAGTTGCATAGAAATCGACGTAGGTGGACGATCCACCACCTAGTTTCATTTCAGGGAGCTCATCTTCATCAACGAAGAGGTTTCCTTTAGCTTGTCCCTGGGTAGCCCCAGCTGGGAAGGTCACCAGGAGGTGATATGGTGTTGCCCTTGCTTCTTTTGAGGTCAGTCCACCTTGCTGCATTGGGATTATGTTATTTTGATATAGATGCACATTGACCACATTCAATGGTGCATCCAGAGTAACAGACTTTCCTTCCTTGGATACAATAGCCTGAGTCATATCGAACATACTATACCAGGAGCCTGGGGGAAAGAGTGCCTTGACAGTGGTGGCACCCTGCTCAAGGACCGGAGACACCATTAAACCGCTACCAAGCAAGAACTGTGTGCTCAACCCATAGCAGTCGGTGTAGCTAGGGAAAGAGAAGAATAGAGGTCTTGCAATAGGTGCGCCAGTAAGGTGTGCTTCGTAGCTAAGAGTGTAAAGATAAGGAAGCAGCTTGTACCTCATACCTAAGGCATTCCTAGCTGACTCAGCCACTGTGTCCCAGACATAGAGTTCTTGATTAGGTGAATAGTAGTTAGCGTGATCTCTTGAGAATGGGTAGAAAGCACCCAATTCAATCCAACGGTTGCAGAGTTCTTCAGTTGGCTGAGGATAGAAACCACATATGTCGGCACCCACCATAGGCACTCCAAATATACCAAAATTTAACATGGTAGAAATCGAGTACCTCAGGTTCTCCCAGGTTCCCTGATTATCACCAGTCCAGTGAGCTGTATAACGCCCAGAACCCACAAAAGTAGACCGTGATAATACGAATGGCCGCTTTCCTTGAAGGGCTTGAAGAGCTTTGTGAGTGGCGATTGCTTCCGAGAAACCATATAGACTGTGAGCATCATACTCCAGGATCCCATTGTAATGAACTGCACTTGTGGCTATGGTTTTGAAACCAACAGGTAAACTTTTCCCAGTAACATTTATCTTATAAGGTGGATCATCCCATCTTGTATTTGTGATGTTCTTGCAATCCAAGCAGCAATCCCATCCAGGTCCAGTGACTGAAGGACACGCTCTGTTCACAGGCATTGTGCAAAGCCCAGAACAAAAATTTGAGGCCTCATTCATGTCAATCCACAAGCCATCAACAGGGACAAGTTCATGGAACCGGCGGATTTCATCTCCCCACCAAGCTACTGTTTTGGGATTGAGAAAATCAGGGAAGTTAACAGCCCCAGGCCACACTTGAGCCAAGTATGGTTTCCCCTCATACTTGATGAAAACATCATTAGCCATTCCTCTTTCGTGTACACCATAACTTGCGTTAACAGAGATACCAGGATCAATGAGGACCACATATTTCATGCCTTGAGAATGTATCTTGTCAAGGAATGCCAATACCTTGGGACGGGAAAAGTTTACAGGATTAAGGGTGAAGTCCTTGTGAAAATCCATATGATCATCATCAGTCCACATTACATCAAGCGGAATTCGTGCCTTTCTATAGTTGTCCACTACTCTCTCAACCCCAGTGATGTTATGGTAACCCCATCTGCATTGGTGGAAACCTGTCAAAACAACTCGAGTTATTTTCATTTCTTATCCATTGATCATGAACAATTAAAGACAGAAGAGATAGCAATGATGTGGGAAGACACGTCTAGATCAAACTACTCATAAAAACTACAGGCAATCAGATCTTTCACATCTCCAGTAGTATTCCCTCCTTAATAGGAGTAAAATTTAATCGAAAGAGATACTAAAACATTAGACAAGCCTCAACACTAGAATCAACATCTGGTTCAGAGATATTGAAAATTAGTGGCATCATCAATTGAATATAAACTCGTCATTAAAAATCATAGAAACAATAAGAGAGTCTTACTAGTAAACCAAAATACCAAATAGAGCAAAGCTTTTGTTCACCCAATGTAACATATGTCATTTTGAATGCACGTAATCGTGATGTTTAAAAAAACAACCAAGTGCATGAATGTGTGTATCATTCATATGCGTTTAGAAGTTGATGCTACAAGCAGATAAAATTGATAGACTAGACGTGGAGCTACTAGAGACAAATTTCTTGTACAAAAGAATAGGTATACAGAAAGCGGCTAACATTGACAAACAGATTCCCTACACTACGCTTGTACCTATAGTTTCATGGTTAAGAAAGCAATGAAAGCAATGAAACAACCAAAAGGCTGAATGTCAAGTTCATAAGCACGATTCTTATTTCTAAGCACGCAAAATATCACCATGTATATATATTTCCAGCTAAGTTTAGTTAGACATTAAACCTTAATAACCAAGTAATGCCCCCTATTCGGTTAAGAGTAGACCATAACACACTCCAGTAGTAATATGAGCTACTGTACCAAAGAGCGGACTCGAAAAGGGAAAAGGGTTACTGCCTTGTGTCCCCTTTGCTGTAACTGTACTTAACAACATAACTAAGGCCAAAAAAGAACCAAATGCTAGAGGGACAGGGGTTCACAAGGTGTACCTAAGCAGGTAGACCGTAGATCACAACTAAAGACATCTATTCTATATTTTTAATACACAAACTGACCATTAATAATAACTTTGATTCATATATTATATAATTTCTATAGATTTTCATTTGTGCAAATTAATTAAGAAACAAGATTCTTAAATTAGTGTGCACCAGAGACAGGAAATCTTCAGGAAAATATCGCAAATGGACCCAAAGCAAAAGGAAAGATCATATGAGACATGAGAGTCGAGTGACCATTGAGCACTTATAACTATCTTTTCTACAGGCCCACTTTGCCTTCCATTGAAATATTAAAGTCACTTTCTTTCTTCCCAATTGAACATGCAATTGAAGCTTTTTCAGCAGACATCGATTATGCTGGTCAAATATTTCGTTCTTTATTTATTATGATTTGGCAGAAAACTAAAGGAACGTATACTTATTTGAGAACTTACACGACTGAGGATTGCACAATGTCTAGACTCCAGTCCAGTCACAAGTCTTGCACCACGTGCAAGTGATCTTGCTTTCACTAGAAAACCATTTCCCCCAGTCTCTTTTTTTCCGGGTTATCTTCTTATAGGAAGTGGAAAACTTCTCGCAAACGTTGATGATCAAAGGAAAACGAAAAGACAGAAGTACGGTTTCCAAAAACCTTAATGCATTATCACCATTTTTCTACGACATTGTTACAAAAATGAACATCGACCATGTACTTAATCAAGCTCCCGTATACGGTAAAAGCAGCACAGCTTTAAGCGCCCAGAAGAACAAACTTATCCTAACATGGTCCTTGCCAAAGTAATCACTAGTTATCAGTGTGGCATGTTTGCAAACTTAGCAACTTGAAATACTAGCAAGTTGCAAGTCTTGCAACATACGGAGTATACGACAGCTTATTGGTAAATGAAATGTTATCGATATCCAAAATTGCTATGTACTACAAATTAACATTATTATAGCGGGAACTTTGTGAAAGGGTATGAGTTGCATTATTAGTCAGAAGGAGACAACAGGTGCCATACATAAACCAAAAAGAACGCAATCTTCTTGTTTAATGTTATCACTCTTCTGCTAGACAAGGGGTGCTCTTCTGATGTTAGTCACATGCATAGGCCCAACCTAGGGCCCTTCACCATAATGACAGACATAATCGAGGGTAAAGAATACGAGTACATGATCTACATGGGCAGCTAATATTCACATCACAAAAAATTAAAGGATAGAAATTTATTTATCCATCTCAAATCCCCAACAATGAGGCGTGTGTGCCGTGTGCGTACAGTTTAGAAGACTAACAAGTACTTGGAGGGAGTAACAATCAACAAACTAACAATGTTATGACACTAGCATATGTTATCAATATATGAGGAGTATAAAATTGGTACAATGAAATCCCCCGACCGAATTACCCGAAGTCAAGGCATCGAAACACGCATATGGGCCCATTGATCATGAGTCACAGGCTACTTAATTATATGCTTAATAAAACAATCTAGATGCTCATTAGAGAAAATATACTCATCAGATAAGCTAATGTTGGCAACATAGCTCATTTTTCAAAGCAATCAAACAGAATTACGCTCTTAATGCCGACTGCTGAGTAAGTACATGTGCACAAACAATCATCTGGTTGTGGACTGGTCTACGTAACATAAATGTTGTACAAACAAAAAGAACTTCTATGTAACACGTTTGAAAGGATCAAAAAAAAAAAATGTAACACGTTTGAAAGGGTATTGCAAAAATGCGAAAATCACACAGCAGCATCAATCATCAAACTTACAAAATTAAAAATTAATGAGGTGAGAAATTTACCAAAAGCCCAATAAGGCATAGCAGCTGGTCGACCAATCAAGCTAGTGTACTGATTAACCACATCAAGAGGAGAGGGCCCCGCAAAGAAGTAAAAATCAAGTACACCCCCGATAACTTTGTATGTCAAAGACTTCCCTGTGTAGACAACATCCATGCCATTACTGTTGAGTAACAAAACAGCATGAGCTGAGGCCTGACCACCAACATTCCTAAGATCCATATATACTGGGTGTGACCCATATAAATCTGTATTAAGAGTAATGGCAGAAACATCCGCAGTCCAAAGTGTGTAAGGATCATTTGGGTACAACTTAATGCCATGAGGCTGTGTGTTTTCCCCAAGACCATATAGTGAAGCATCTGAGGGTAACTTTGTGGAAATCTCAATGTATTGGTCTTTAAACACCAGACTGCTAAACGGGTCTGAGTCAGTTGAGGTTGTGTCAAAAAGGATTTGTCCATCTGACTTCCTTTTTACTGAGAAGCTAAATGGGTCAGCTGTGTAGCTAAAGATAAGCTCATTTCCTGAGATTTTTGAGGTAGAAAGTGGGAGTTTTCTGGACTTTCCAAGGGTTTGTTTTAATGGGGGAGGTTGTTCTCTTGGTATAAGGTCATATGGTACTTCCCATCTTTGTTTCTCTGCATCTGTAATGTGTACTCTTAAACGTTCCTCTGTCTCATGCCTGAACAGAGAAGGAAAAGAGGAGTTCAGTAAAATTGTCCAATGATTGTGATTAAACTAGAACTCTAGTAACAACAACTTTATATAGTAAAGTTTACATAAATTGGATCCAATAGAAAACAGTAAGAGCAAAGTGCATGGTCCAAACAATTTTTCTATTATGGAAGTAAAGTGAATAGAGCTTCATTTCAGTCATAATAATGTCTATACTGAAGATAATGTTTGTTCATGCAATAGAAAGTAGGTCCAAAATCTGTATAGTGGAAGTGTATGCAGATAGCCACTTTATCTCTTGTCAGTTAACCAAAGTACTTCCACCACATAAAAGTACTTCTATCATACTGTAACACATACGTAGTACTCCGTAAACCAGTCCAACTACATTACTTTTGGCCGTTGAAAAGGTGACATTAACGTGAACATGCTTGCCAAGAGTCTGCATTAAATATCTAACCAACCATGCTAAGCAGTAAAATGGGTCTTTAGGCATGGTAAATGCAAAACTGTAGATATATATAACAACAACAAAAATGCACATATATAGTAGAAGAAAGTGCAAGACTGACTTGACAAAGAGGCGCAAAGAAGGGATATCAGGGCCATAGATTTTGTTTTTCTTTTTGACTTGCAAGAAAGCCAAGAACCCTCCATCAGGGATCTCCTCAATGGAAACCAAACGGTAGCCACTACCAATCTTAGAAGGAACAGAGGTAGATGGCTTCTTAGGAGAGGGTGGTTTAGCTGAAGCAGTAACTACTCCATTTAAGTTGACACTAATTAAGAGCAATAGACATACAAGAAATGAGGGTATAGAAAAAGAACGTTTCATTGGGAAGTGAAGTGAGGACATGTCTAGTGAAGAGAGTGGACACTAGAGAGTGAGTGAGGACTGAGGAGTGAGGACCCTGTAGACTCTTTGGGCAATTCGGTTATATAGGCGCATCAGCGCATGGAGAGTGAGCCATGTGGGTGTTAAGATGCGTAAGATATCGTGATTTATGATGAAACAATATCTTGCAATCTTGCATGTGATAGGTGATGGTCCATTCTCCATAGGGCCCTCTACTTTAGAAGAATTTTCATTTTCGGTCCACCGTTATTAAAGAGGTTGAATTGAAAGTGAGACTATTTTTTTATTTTTTTTTTTGGAATTTGGGTGAGAAGATCTCACTAATATTGGTAAGACGATTTAACTCTTTTGTCATACGATCTCGAAAAGCATCTATTCTTTTCTCTTTGTTTCTCTCGACATAGTTTCCACCTCATCCTTCATAGTTTGTCTCCTCCTACCGCGTCGCATGCTCTCTTTCTACTTCGCGATGTCACTTAACGTTCACCCTCTTCATGTCTTTTCTCTCTCCTCCCCCTTGCTCTTCCCCGATGTTACCCACATTCGGTTCCCCCTGCCCTTCACCGGCCACAAACTATTGAAGATACAGTTACACAAACTTAGTCTCCTAGACTGTAATTTCTAGATTGTAGTTCATCTAGTCAATATTGTTGTATCGAATCTTATCTTGTACTTAGTCTTCCACATTCCTAGGGTTAGCTAGATTACCTCCTATATTGTATCTAAGGTAGTTACTACTTGTACCTATATATACTGTAAGTACATCGATGAGAATGATAAGTTCAGTTTACACATTCACATGGTATCACAGCTATAAGCGATCCTCCCTCTAAAAATTTTCTTCTCTTCTTCAAGGTTGCTTCAATGGCGTCTGTCTCCAACTCTCTCATCCCTAACCACGCCGAACCCAGAAAACCCTTAACCCTTATCTCTCTCAATCACATTCTCAAACTTACCAAAGACAATTATCTTCCATGGTGATCACAAGTTACTTCTACTCTCCTTGGCTATGGCCCCCATCATTTCATTGATGGTACCTCTCTTGCTCCTCCCAAAACTCTTCACACTGGAGATGACACCACTGAAAATCCAGCCACCACAGAAAACCTACCCTATACTACTTGGTTCCGCCAAGATCAATTGGTACTTGGTGCCCTATAAGGCATAGTAACCTCTCCCATACACACGCTCATCTCTCAATGCAAGACCTCCCTCAGTGCGTGGCAAACCCTAGCTACCACCTTTGCCAACCCATCTAAAGGCCATCTCAAGCAAGTCAAGGATAAATTGAAGAAAATCATCAAAGGCTCACGTTCCATCACTGATTATATGCATGACATGAAGACGTGTGTTGATCAACTTGCCTCTCTTGGCAAGCCTCTTGATCCTGAAGATGTAGTCGACAAAGTCATAGAACAACTTGATGATACTGATTATGACATGGTTGTCTTGGCTGTTCTTGATCGCAAAACCACAATTACTTTTGAAGAGCTTCATGAGAAGCTCATCAATCGTGAGCTTGCTCTAAAATGAACAAAACAACCCCAAACTGCCTTCCCTGCCATTGTGAACTTCACATCCACCAAGAACCTTCCCAAGTCAACTCTTCCTTACAATCCTCCTCAATCAGCCCTCTGACATACCCCTAATCAAGTCACTGGTACCAGGCCACAACGCCCCTTTCAAGGTCGTTGCCAATGGTGTCGTGCACAAGGCCACTTTGTCTCACAATCTCAACAATTCCGCAACCAATTTCCTGATACTCAACCACCTGGCTATCGAAACCCTAACAACTCTACCATGAAGAGGCCCAATCAATTCTACCATCCTCGTGCCTATGCAGCAGCAGCTAAGTCTGATATGTCTTCACCAAGCTGGCTCCTTGACAGTGGTGCTACGCATCACATAGCACAGGATCTTGACACCTTGGCATTACACTCTCCCTATGATGGTGCAGATGAGCTTCTTGTTGGAGATGAACTGGTATTCCTATCTCTCATACTGGCTTCACTTCTTTCACCACTCCTACTTCTACTTTCAAACTCAATAATGTTCTTCATGTTTCTACTATATCTCGCAACATAATTTCTATCAATAAATTTTGCCGTGACAATCAAGTTTCAGTCACATTCTTACCATCTTCCTTTTGTGTGAAGGACCTTCAAACGGAAGCACCTCTCATCCAAGGACCATATAGGAAGGACATGTATGAATGGCAACCTCAAGGCTCAAGCCCCTGTCGTTCATCACACCACCTGCTCATCCATCTACTTAGCTTGGCATCATAGATTAAGCCACCCCTCTTCCTCTATTCTTAGGCATCTGGATTTTCATTATCAACTTTCCATTCCTCGCACTCTACACTCTCCATGTAATGCTTTCTCATGCAATAAGAGCCAAAAGTTACCGTTTAATGAATATTCAGTTTCGTCCAAAGGCCCTCTTGATGTCATTTATAGTGATGTTTGGACATCTCCTATTACATCCTTTGATAATTACAAGTATTATGTTATATTTGTTGATCATTATACTAAGTATGGTATTACCCTATCAAACACAAATCTGATGTCAACACTATTTTTAAATCGTTCAAATCTAGAGTTGAAAAGAGTTTTAATCGCTCCATTATCACTCTTTTTAGTGATAATGGGGGTGAGTACATTGGCCTAGCTGCTTTCCAAGCCAGTGGAGGAATTACACACTTGACTTCTCCACCTCACACTCCTGAGCATAACGGATATGCAGAACGTCGTCATCGACATATAGTTGAGACCGGTCTCTCACTTCTATCTCACTCCTTTCTACCTACAAAATATTGGACCCTAGCTTTCCAACTTGCCATCCATCTAATTAATCGATTACCTACTCCTAGTCTCAAACTCCAATCTCTATTCTCTTCTTTATATGGTCATGCACCGAATTATCTCAAACTAAAAGCGTTTGGTTGCCTATGCTATCCATGGCTTCGCCCATATGCTAAACAGAAACTCTCTCCCAAATCAACACCATGTATATTTGTTGGCTACTCGAATACCCAGAGTGCTTATTATTGTCTTGATCAAACCACTAGCAAAGTATATGTATCACGTCATTTTCAATTTCATGAACATACGTTTCCCTTTGCCTCCACTCTTAACACTTGATATGCTCCCCCACTTTTTAATTTTTTATTCGCACCTCCGGTTTGAGCGGACATATGCTCTGCAAATGAGTCTGTGCCGTTAATAAGGAGTAAACATGTGCCCATATGGTGCGTTTCTGCTACAATCGCGCCCAATTGAATGTATACTATTTTGCCATCTTGCATGTGATAGCCTGATAGGTGATTGCCCAATCTCCGTAGGGCCCTCTACTTTGAAGGATTTTTTTTTGTTTTCGGTCCAACGTTATTAAAGAGGTCGAAATGAGAGTACACTCATTATTTTGAATTGTAACACCCCCAAATTTCAGGGCAAAATAAAACCTTATTTTACTATAAGACACGCTCTTAAAATTCGAGAATATTACTAACTATGTTACATACCAATAAATATTTCTCAAATTACAGAACCTTAAATACAAAATAACCAATCCTTTAAAACTATACAAATACAGCGGAAGACTTCTTAAATCCAAATAGCTCGAACACCTGAAATCAAGACAGAGTCTACTCCCATGACAGAGCAGGCACGTAGAAAAATCAGCGAAAGCTTGTAACACATATTTAACCAAAAATTCATTTAGCCATGGAGAAACATTTTATTTTAGCTTTAAGTGTACTTGAAAAGTAACCACACTCACACAAATATTCAAACAAGTAGTAAAGGAAAATTAATCCCAATCTACCCTTATTAACTCAAACTCAAGTTCTAACTCCATACACTCTAAAACCAACTAACCAAACTCACACGCTTCTACTCAAGTGAACATCTCTAACAAGCCGACATCTCTGTTGGTTTCCCAAACCACTAGTTAGTCTTACTAATTATGATTAGCTATACTAGACTAACCATGCCCAAGATCTCATTTATGTGCATACATGAATCAAAGCTAAAACAAGTAAAATCATACATTTTACTTACAAGCTTGCGGTGCTATCGAGCTTGATCCTCCAAGCGATCTCGAGCTCCCAAAGTAGGAAGCCTCCTCTTTGTTGCACCCAAGGCTCCAACTCTAAAACCC
This sequence comes from Corrigiola litoralis, assembly GCA_901111285.1. Classification (NCBI taxonomy): domain Eukaryota; kingdom Viridiplantae; phylum Streptophyta; class Magnoliopsida; order Caryophyllales; family Caryophyllaceae; genus Corrigiola; species Corrigiola litoralis. The sequence goes on along the minus strand of CAAKMY010126957.1, from coordinate 50 downwards.
ACCTTGAACTTGCTAGAGTTCTATGGTGGATAACTCCCTAATCTAGCTAT
>CAAKMY010126901.1:0-20016 GCA_901111285.1 Corrigiola litoralis | reverse complement strand
CAGTTTGCATTTTTGGGTTTTTAGTTTCTAATAATTTTATATACAAATTTAAATAATTAACTAAAAACTAGTTGTTTGTATAAATGTCATATCAAAAATGAAAACTGACAACTAAAACCAGCAAACCACTTTTTCTGGTTTTCAGAAAATGGATCTTGGTTTTCAAAAAAACTGAAAACTGAAAAGCAACATTGATATCAAACGAGCCCTAAATTGTTCTCTATCGTTTCTAATTGTTTTGGAGTACATGACACATCACTCGAAAGCTAATTCAACGATTCCGATTGATAATAGGTAATGTAATAAGCTAATCACAAAGAAAAAAAAAGATAATTATCGAGTAATGAGGTGGTTTAGAACGAATTCGAGTAATCTTCTCCAAAATTGAGTGTAAAAATTAGATAGTCTTAAGTCAAGCAATACCAATTTCTATATTATGAAAGTCAAATTAGCTTCATTTTTTGTGGAGATTGCAAGACTAATAGACATTTTAAACCCACTCATCGGTAAAATGAGTTAGGTTGGAATGTTGGATCAATCATAAAAATGTTATCATAAAATTATACATATAAAAAAAATGTTATCATAAAAATTAGGGTTTAGGAGTAAGTTTTTTCTTAATCCGATTTACTCGAGATTCGAGTTGGGTGGAACCACTATAACCGAGAAAAAACAAGTTACACACACTCACTCAACTCCCAATTTTGAACACTAGTGCGCGCATTTGATCCACTTGACAACCGGCTCTCACTTTCTCTCTCCTCAGGTTTATTTCTTTTCCCTTTTTCATTTATCCTATAATTAATTATATACTCCGAAATATCCCTTTTTATATTGTTACATTTCCTAAACCCTAATTTTGTCAATTGTTTCGTTCAATTTTGCCCGACATTTTAATTACTCGTTGATTACGACGTCTTAATGGCCGATTTTGGTGAATAGTACTTGAATCTATGAGGAATTGTTGATTACGGCGTCGTTAAGGTTGATTTTAGTGAATAATTTTGTTAATTTTTGAGGGATTGTGGAAATGTGGGCTGATTTTAGGGGTTTTAGGGTGTTGTGTGGAAATTAGGGTTTTGGGGTACAATTAGGTTTGTGATGAATTGATTAGATTTTTCAGTTTGGAGTGTGAAATTGTCAACATTGTAGAGGAAATTCAGAATTCTTTTGTGGATGTTTTTAGATTGGTTGCAGTTGAATACGGGATTGTTCAATGTGGTAGCTTTATCCGTGATATTGTAGAAAGATTTGAGATTTAGTTTAAGAAATAAAATCAGGGTTCTTAGCTCGAGATTTTGATTACGACGTCACTAAAGCCTATTTCGCTGAATAATATTGTTAATCCACGAGGAATTGTTGATTATGACGTCGTAAAGGCCGATCTTGGTGCAATTATGTTAGTTTATGAGGAAATGTGGGCTGTTTTTAGGGGTTTTAGCGGAGTTGTGTAGGAATTAGAGTTTTGGGGTATAGTTAAGTATGTGATGAATTGATTAGCTTCAGGAGTTTGATTTTTCAGTTTGTAGTATGAAATTGTCAACATTTTAGAGTATTTTCAGAATTTTGTTTGTGGTTGATTTTAGACGGGGTGCAGTTGAGTCAAGGATTGTTCGATGTGGTAGCTTTATCCATGATGCTATAGAAAGATTTGAGATTCTAGTTTAAGAAATAAAATTAGGGTTCTTAGCTCGAGATTTTGATTACGACGTCGTTAAAGCCTATTTCGCTGAATAATATTGTTAGCCCACGAGGAATTGTTGATTACGACGTCCTTAGGGCCGATTTCGGTGTAATTTTGTTAGTTTGTGAGGAAATGTGGAAATGTGGGCTGATTTTAGGGGTTTTAGCGGAGTTGTGTAGAAAATTAGGGTTTTGGGGTATAGTTAGGTTTGTGATGAATTGATTAGCTCCAGGAGTTTGATTTTTACTTTGTAGTGTGAAAAACTGTCAACATTTTAGGGGAATGTTGGAATTTTGTGTGTGGATGATTTTAGATTGGGTGCAGTTGAATTAGGGATTGTTTGATATTATAGGTTTATCCGTGATTTTATAGAAAGTTTTGAGATTCTTATGTTTAGGTCAATATTATTGATTGGGGATGGAGTCGGCAGATTACGGCTTCATTCTGCTCGGTTATGTCCCTGATCCTGTGAGATGATAGTAATATTTGCGGGATTTCTGTTTTTAATGTCGGCCCATGTTCTCGATACCTTATATGATTCAGAAGGAAGAAGAACTCTGTGATTGTTGTCGTTTTTTGACTTGTGGTTGTCCATTTTTTTTGGAATTTTTTGTTAACGTCTCTATTAGATAGATCAGTCACTATTCGTAGTTGATTAATTATCGTCTTGCTTGTGTCCTCCAGCGACTTGCCTGTCTGTCTGCTACCAGTGAGTCTTGGGTCCGGCCCATTGGAAGGTGATCTTTTGCGAGGTGGGATGATGGAAGTTGGGTTTTATCGGGTGTAATTGGGTTTGAGGTTTAATTTACTTTGAAAATGACGAAAAGAAGGGGTAAGAGGACGGCTAAGCAGCCCTTGATATTGGATGATAATGCACCTGCTCTTATTGAGAAGCAACATAAACCGGAAACGACTGGATGTTCGTCCACAGAAAGGGAACTCGAACGCCAGATTGCTGCCATAAAGGCAATTTCTGAGATGGATATTGAAAATCTGCTTACTGGCCTGCGCTTGATTCGTTCTTACTATAATGAAGATCAACTGCAGACCCCTGTCTTGCAGTTTTTTGAGGAAAATCTACCGAATGTTTCTGTTGTTAGAAACAGTGAAGATAAGGATTATGATATAAGATGGAAAGACGAAGATGGTAATGTTGCCACATATAAAAATGATGAACGAGATATACATACCTCCCTTTTCCACCACATGAGTATGGCTTATCCTTCGTGTTCTGGTGCAAGGCAATCCGTTGGAGGACTTCAATTTTCAGCCAAGACTGTGAAAAGCCGTGGGGGTTTTGATGATCTACAGCTTGGGAACTACTTTCCGCATGACTCACTTGACACTATGATGCTCAGTATGCCAGAAGGGTTTCAAACTCCTGGGGCAAATAGCCAGAGATTGTCCGTAGGGATGACTCCTAAAACTGTTAGATTGCCTAAACATGGGGAAATGCTACTTTCAGTACATGGGTCCCCCCTTGGTGTTTATAAAGAAGAAAACATGGAAGCAATACATGAATCTGAAGAAGGTTAACTGTTATACCTTGTCTGTTGGTTCCTGGTTAAAAGCATTTTGTAATGTTTCTGGGTATCTGTGGAAGGTGTGCTGTGCAGCATTGACATAATTCAGATCTTACTGTTAGAATGTCATTTTCAGCGAGGAATGATCTATGTGAAGAGTAGATGTATGGATATATATATTTCAAACAAGTCTAGTGCTGTAATCCAGCTTAACTTCTGTATTAGTGTAAGCAATCTGATGTTTCTCAAGTTGGTGAATCTAAAATTTTCCAGTGCAATTATGACATGATTTCTGGCTTAATGGAGAATGGTTAACATTGTGAGGTCTGGAATGCTGTTGTTTCTGTTTCTTTCGGATCAGGTGTTTCATGCATGTTTGTCGCATTTGCGTAGTCGGGTGACTGTTGATATTTGAGTGAAGCTCTGTACTTGTGCTGAGGGAGATCAAATGGTCTTAAGCTTGGAGTTGAGCTGGTACTCCTAACTATGTCCTGATTGGACCTTTTGTCTTGCTGTATGCTGATGTGGACCAGAATGATCTCTTCTTTGTTAAAGATATGGTGATGTCTTTTCAAGTTGTTTATATGTCAAGTTAATATGTGACCTATTCGCTAGATGCATACACCTGTTCTTGATATATCCTACTCTGTTTCCTGGGCAAGGAAAAAGAGAGATCAAGTAGGCATGGTACAATGTTTTTAGTTTACAAGATATCTACTCCAGTTTGGTTGGTAGCAGGTAGTGAAAGCAAATATCTCTTCGTCCTCGTGACATATTATGGAAAGTCCTTTTTACCTTTTTTTATTAACATATTATACACACCTTAATTTTGCTTGTGATGAAGAAAAAGGTCGTTGCAAGCTATATCTGTGAACTGAATAGCATACTGTACTGTTTCTCACATCCCTGATTATATTTAAGCTATTATGTTGTCATTATATGATCTAATTAAGCTCCTAGAATATCTAGTTTACTCATGATTGATGATCTCTGAAATGTTTGCAAGTCCATATTGATGCTTCGAAGTGTTAAGCAACAACCCTAGAAACATACTTGAAGCTCAGTTAATGTAAAAGGACTTCTGTTCCTACTTGCTAGCCCTATATATTTGATGTTTGTCGACAACTCTGTCTTGTTAACTTTTCAACCCTTTCTTGGAGGCGAGTTTCTTAACTGTGAGCATTGGCCCCCTTTCATGAGCTTTAGTCATTGGAGACCTATCCAACCCCCCGTTGAAAGGAAACTAGCTACTTAGAGTCTAGAGCTAGATCTTCGACTTCAGTGGAAAATTTGAGGAGTTCAATTTAGAATTGACTTAGGCAATGGGCAAAGCCCTGTAGAGGAGTGAAGTAGATCACAGAAGTGATCTAGGTATTGAGGTTGTAAGTTGTCTTCATTGTTTATATAGTTGGGAAAAGACATGGGGAAAGGTGGAACTTGGATGCTAATAGTTCCATTGGAGTTTTCACCTTGAATTGAGGCAATTCAGTAACTTGGGAACTGATCTGCTCTACCTTCTTTTGAGTGTTGACCATCACATAGATCATGAAATGTGACAAATGTATAGAATGGACAAACAGATATTTGTAACAGCGCATTGACAACATCAGAATGTGAAGGAAACTTATGCAATTTGTTGTTTGTTGACTAGATAGGGCAGTCTAGTAGCAGCAGGTGGATATATAACGTATAAAAGTTTCTCTGGCGTGAGTGAACTTGTGTATTTATATTAGAAACTACAAGAATAATCACCTGGTTCAGGCCTTACAACCTTTTATACTATCAACCTTGTCAAACTATGGAAAAAGGGGAAGAGGGAAACTTGGAAACAGTAACAAGTAAGAGCAGTTTCAGTGAATCAATACCAGTTACCTGAAAACAGAGCATTTCTCTGTTATTGTTTAGGGTCTCAGTTAAGCATGGTATGAGTGAAATCCAAAGAATGGTGTCACTTGAGGGTTCAGCAGCCTAGTAAAAGCGTAAAAGATAGAAGAAAAAAGTGTTATCTGGGCTACATTTCAAGGCTTATCCAGTTCTTACGATAATCTTTTCTTCTCACGTATAGCAGAAGGGGATCGTTTCTCTGTTGAATTGTCATTACTCACTGGATGCTCCAATAAGCATAAGAAAGCCTGTAAAAGCCTTCTGGATTTAATGCTAGTTTAGTTATTATTTTGATACTTTATTTAGTCACACAAATGCTGGAGCTTCTACCTAGTCTCATTCTAGTATATCAGCTTTGTAGGACTTGTGTTTGTTTTGATACTTCATTGCAGATTACACATATTTTCTGGCATAAAATATGCACATTTTGTGGTTGTGATGTAGTAACTATATAAGAAAAAGTAAAGTCAGAATGTCTGCTAGATAAGCTAATTTGGATATTGGTTGTTGAAGATAGGCTCTTGTCTGCTGTTTTTGATGGATAGTCTTCGTGGTACATCTCCATAATGCTGAAGCGGTTCTGGATGTGGGATTGGTGGATCCTTGTTGGGGTTGATTGTCAGGGATTACAGTATTGCACAAAAGATCCGCAGATGACATTGAACATAGATTTTAGTTAATATATCAATGTCTGGACCCCTTTTGCTTTGTGCCTATGTCTACAAGTTGAGCTCTACCTTCCCTTCCCCCCGGAAAAATCGATGGACATCTGGATTTTGGTGTAGAAGAGCTTGGTGATCCACGTCTTATGTCTTTTACTTGTCCTTGATAATCTTTGTCGAGTTATCTAGGCATATGGCCTTATAATATTATCACTTCATTTGGGCCACTCACATAGGTTTTTCGTGGTGTTACTTACACTTTGTAATTTTTGCCGACGAGTTATGATGACTCATCTTCACCAACTTTAAAAGTAAAAAGAAATACTGAATGATAGGGAAGAAAAACCTCACCATTATTATTTGGGTCTTGAGAGTTGAGGCTTGTTTTATTTGGTAGCTTTTCTGGTTGTTGAACATATTATACTTTGATGATAAAATGTTACAGGTCATGTGGCACTTTGAAGCATTGTTAGAGGATGGGACATTTCAATGCATCCTCGAAAAGGTGACTTCTCAACTCTTGATCCATGTTTTATATCTGAAAGTTATATTGGGGTCACCAAGAGTAATAGACAGGGGGTATGAACATTAGTGTAAGAAATGACTAAGACACATGGGCTGCATTGAAAAGTGCTTTTTAGATAATTCTGTAGCAAAATTTTATGATTGCTCATTTTCCAGAGCTTGGATAGATGGCATGAACAATGATTTCTTTCTGTATTCTTATCTTATATCATTGTGTAAGGGGCTTCAAGGGGCAGTGTTTTTGCTTCTACTTTTTTTGAGATTGCATTTGATGATAAGCTTATAGAGTGCTGACATAGTTGAGTAAATAATTCAACTGTAGGTGTTTTATGTATCTATTCGACATCTGCTTTTGCTGGGAAAAAAAGGTTGTGATCCAATAGTTAGATTTTCTTTTGAACTTGTACCTAACCAAGTCTGCATAAATGTAACCATTGAAGCTGCTGTCATGATTTGTCGGAATAAATAATCCAAAGCCGAACAATTTATGTGATAATGCTCTCCTCTCCTTTCGATTAATTAAATCAGCTACACTTATGACCAAGTGTTTGACTTCATTACTTGATGAAGCTATATGAATGATGTGCTTGCTAGGGGAATCGGGGTCAGTGAAATAGGTTTAGTGGACCCAATGCCCTGACCTTTTCTCATCCTGTGTATCTTTTAAGTTAAATACCATTCAGATCTAAGCCTTGGATACTGGTTAGTTTATGTAGGTCTTTTAGGGTGTTGAATAGGTTTCTAAATTATACCAAGTACATTTCTATGATTTTATAAGTGCAGTCAGGTAGGCATTCCTGATTGTTATACTCTTTCTGCATGAAGCTGTCAACTTTACGTTACAGACAGCTAAGACTCCTGTTGGCATCATCACTCCAGCATCTGAGGCAGGGGAATTTGCCTCCCCACTGACTTCATTTTCAGTGTCATATTTTTTCTTACATTTCCTTGAATTGTTGCTTGTGGGCTGTGGCATTGAATTACTAGTGCTCAATTTGCGACATACGGAGTAGAACGACATTGTTCTTGATGTAAATCACGGGTTATTACTTAGTTATACCCAGGTTTACATGCTTCATGTGCTTGCAAGAGCATATACACCCGAGCCTATTGGAAGTTGTCTCTGCTAGTTTTGATTGATTGAAGGCTAAAACTGCTTTCGTTGGACCCATTTAGACACTCAAATAAGGATATCTGATTGTTGTGGTTGATAATTCTGATAATTCATGTCGTCCCCATTAGGAGTTCATGCTTTAATGCTACACAAGGCCCTTTCCTTTCCATGACTCCCCAAGTCCTGAAGTCCCTGATCCCTATGCACTACGATTGCTCATGTTTACAATTGTGCATGTGATTTGCACTTTCATGGTAGGGTTCAACAACGCAGAGCTCCACTTTTAGTGCAAGTTAGGGACATGTTCCTCAACCCATAGACAACCAGTGACCCCGAAGAAAAAAGTTAGTAGAAAGATTTTCGGAAAAAATGCCAATTCGGGAAAGGGATGCGTTTTTGCAAGACAGATGACTGTGAAATGGTCGCTGGCGTTGCCATCCAATCCTGGGACACATTCACTGTACTTCTGCATTTCTTTGAGTGGTCAGGAGTGATGTCTTTTATGTATCAGAGTTTTCAATGAAACCGTCTGATTGTAAGTTCAAATATGACTACTTTAAAACGATCAATTTATTATAGTACTAAAAAAAGATTACTTTGAGTCAATATTATGTCTAGTTCTTTTTTTAAGTTAAATTTAGATCCTTTCTTTTTATACATGTTTGTATGTTATAGAATTCACTAATTATTGGAGAAGACAGTCTACTTTTATCTTAAAAATAGACATGTTTTATGTAAACTAAATCATGTCAAGCTCCTTCAAGCCCAATTTAAATGGGAGATATTGCCTTTGTTGGGCCAATATGGGCTTCGTCTACTTTTATAATGAAAAATAGATGGTTTCGTGCAAGACTGTTTTTTAGGTACATTCGAGTAGTTAATAAGATGGGGAAAGGGGAAAGGGGGAAGGGGGAAGGGGATATGATCATAAGAGGATTTAATTCCAGAACTATTCCATACATGTTGAACTATTATAAACTCAACATTCTCCTCACATGTAACGATGATTCTAGTGGTTACCTTAGTTTTTTAGTTTGCATAAGTGTATGAATTTCAACGTAATGGTTAATTTGGTCTAGCAATATTATGTTCTCAGTCTTTATTCTCCGGAAAGTACATATATGTCGTCTACGAGTTTCTCTTAGAATATACTAATCTACTATGCTAATTTCTTCCATTCCTTTGGGATTTCGGAATTATTGGGTGAATTTGATGCGTAAACATGTTATTGATGTGTCCCACGATATAATGAGATTCTTAATCTTAATTACCTTTTGAGGGACTAATGGGGCCCATTTGCCGGCAGAATTAAGCCTCCCGCCAGCATGCTTTTAGCACGTTAAGTCGTTAATTATCCTAATGCCGGCATTGCTTTAACGTGGGTCCCATTCTCCTTTGCACTCTACCTACGTGGTGTAGCCTTGTAGGAGACAGGGGACCTAGGTAACTTGATCATCCGCACCTCTTGGCTTGGGTCTGAACCTATTATTTGAATATCAAAGTTGGAAAGTTGGAGGGAGATGACTTTAGCTCCCTTTTCTTCAAAAGGGTTGACTGAGGATGCCCCGTCCCTTCTCGTTGGGACCTGACCTAACGCACTTTATTATCCGAACCAACAAGCAGAGTAATTCGGAGGATCAAAGCATCTCAAAGGGTGTTTACTGCATTTTCTTTTTACTGTTTTACATGGCTTCAAATCATAACTAGTTGTTTGACCCGTGCGATGCACGGGGTGTCAATAGAAAACTGGTCATTTATGCGGGATGTTTTTCTAAGTCTGTAGTTTTGACGGTTTGTTATTGGTGGGCACCGTTAGTGAGGACCTACTGTAATTCTAATTCCATTAATCTTTGTATGGTGTCATAAAAAACTCTATTTAGCTATTAAGAATTTGAATTAAATAAGCGCTAATGAGTCATTGATGGGAGAGTTTAGCCACTGATTATTTGATGGATGAGCAAGTTGACAGACAACAGTTACTTTGCAAGAGTGTATTAACTTTGGAGTAAATTTATTGTCAAATTTGATGGCATAAGCGTTACTGCCTGAAGAGCATAAATGAGTCAATGATAATCCCGAAGAGCATAAATGAGTCAATGATAAATGAGTTTGGCCACTATAATAATTTGATTAGTTGTCAAGCTTCCATCCTAGTCATATTAATGGGTCCTATGTGGCGATCCACGTGGCGGACTCCTGGCTTCACAACGCCTTTTAATAGATTTATTATAGATTATAGATTATAGATTATAGATTGTGCCTTTTCTAATGAAAACTATACTGTCATAATTAGATTGAGAATCCGGCTTGTGCCAATTGTATGGTGCAATTTGAGATGTACCTACTCGTTCTTAGATATCCTCGTTAGATAAAAGATGTGTAATTTCAAATCTTACTCAACATGATATTATAGTATCAAAGTAGACACTTCTTTAGCAGTGCGGAGTATAACATTGTACTGGGTGTGAAAATTGAGGGACACTTTATTGTTTACCGAATATATTAGTCTTTATCATGACCTTGTTGCAAAGAGCGTTCAATTCATAATGTCAGTTTAATATAACCAAAAAAATCATGTGTTATAGTAGATAATGTAGAAATGGATTAACAATTAATGTTATTAGAAACATAACGAAAACATGTATTTGATGGTAATACGCTAATATCAAAGGTTATTCAATTTTCATGTCATCATTCGTCGGACAATACACTTAACAAAAAACCTAAATTTCAAGATTTAAATTCTGATTTTTTTATGTATATTAGAATAACAATTAATGCCATGCACGAAGAGGAGGTATGAGGATTAAAATCTGAAATTCAGACTTATTAAACTTTTTTAATTATTGAGGCAATATCATTATGAAGTCTGTCTTGTGAATGTTGTTTTTTGGAGTTCACCATTTGATTTAGTTTGGATTTGAGCCGTGTATGATCACTAGGGAGGCAAAACTTTTCCTTTAAGTTCTAACATAGCTGTATTATCAGAATCTCGAGCATGAGACTTTTGATTAAGTTAGAATAATCCCTCATCACTTGATCTATGTGCTTTAGGTAGTGTGTGATTGTGAATATGCATGTTTATTAGGAGTACATAGTAGGAAATTCCAAGAGCAAAAAATACACGTGAAAGTCACACACATTTTTTTTTTTACTAGAAAGTCATACTGTTAAAAAGTATAAAAATAGCCTTTATGATAACAACAAAATACTGAAACACCTGAAAAAACACAACCATTAGAAACAGCTGACCAAAGCGGGAGGTTCGGAAGCTGCTTTTTGGGGTCTATTACATTTCTGACAGCGACATTTTCAGTCAGACAAAAAAAAAAAAAAAAAGCAGAGAAGAAGAGTTCAACAATGGCGATTTTAGAATTCAATTCTACAAATTTATAAAATTAAAAAATATACCAAAGAAATAAAAATACTAACTACTTTTTCAAAAGAATGTAAATAAAAAAAAAAAAGTAGACATACCATCATCATATATTCATCTCTTTTCCTTCCTATATCTTCTCATTTTTCCCCTGTCTTCTCCCCTAAAAAAACTGAGAAAAATTCAATCTTGCCAAAAGGGTTTCTTCATTTTGTCAAGATTTCATCTGGGTGTTTCTTAGTTTTGGACAATTCAATCAAAATTTGCTGCATTTCTTGGATTCTTGAGCTGCATTTTTTCATCAAAGGTCAAGAATTTTTGATGGTTTCAATGGGAGAGGAAGGGATATTGCCTTTTTCTGTGGTGTCTGTGGTAGAAGATGTTCTTAGACAGCATGGGACTCGATTGTGTGACGTTGATTTCGCGTCGAGAAAAGCAGAGGAGTCTTGTATGATCCTTTACTTCTTAGTTCTTGATCATTTTTGGTTTATGTAATGTTATGTTTGTTAGCATTTATGTCAAATGATGGAAATTGTTAAATGTAGTATGATCAAGTCTTATCTGATGCATTAAATGACTTTGTGAATGCATATTGGTTTAATGATCAACTGTTACTCAATAGTTTATGTGTGTTCATCATCCTGTTTTCTAGAGACATTTGCATGTTTTCTAGAGGCATTTGCATGGAATTAGCATGGAATATCTAGTCTGATCACAATTGTGATTTTTTTTTTTTTATCTTTTGATCGGTTTAATATGTGGACTTTGTTTGGATATACTTTTGTGGGTTTAAAAGGAGCCCACATTGACGCAAAGTCGCAAATAAGAATCAAACCATCTTTTAGTTAGGAAACGATACTTCTAACTACTGAAGCCAAAGAGATAATTCTTGTTTATTTTTCCTTGTGGTGTAATTGATTGACCAATATTATGACAATGGGGTGTGGGATGATTTTCAGTGTTGTCTATGAGCAAAATTATAGTATATTGTTTTGTGATAACTATGAGCAAGTTCGGAGTGTAGCTAAACCGATGGGGTTCTTAATGTTCCAGCAACGAGACGATATGAAGCTGCAAGGTGGTTAAGGAAGATAGTAGGAGTTGTGTGCTCTAAGGATTTGCCTGCTGAGCCTTCTGAAGAAGATTTCAGACTTGGCTTAAGGAGTGGGATAATTCTTTGTACAGCAATCAACAGAGTTCAGCCAGGTGCTGTTCCAAAGGTATCCTTCTTTTGATGTTTCGCATTATTAATGGCCAGAACTGATTGACAATTTTTCTTATTCGTCTGGTTAATTTTGGTATACAATACAGGTTTTAAATGTTTACTGGTACATGTAGGTGGTGGAAGCTCCAAACGATACCGTCGTCATCCCTGATGGTGCTGCTCTAATGGCCTATCAGTACTTTGAAAATGTGAGGAACTTCCTGGTAGCTGTGGAAGAAATGGGGCTTCCCACTTTTGAGGCTTCTGATCTAGAACAGGTAAATAACTTGGTTATGAATCAACTAGTAGGGAATCCTACTTATTATCAGTCTTGTGATTGAAATTGATCAAGTGGCATGTATAAGATTCAGCGTTCGATGAACCACTGTTTCCTTTATAGCAATAGCACTAACTTTTTTTTCTATGTTGTATGTGAATGGAATTACCAGGGTGGTAAAACTGCGAGGATAGTGAACTGTGTTCTCGCGTTGAAATCTTTTAGTGACTGGAAGGTAGCAGGAGGCAGTGGGTCGTGGAAAATGGGAGGAAATAACAAATCGCCAAGCTTGGGGAAGGGCTTTCTTAGGAAGAATTCAGAACCCTTCATGAATTCGGTTTCTAGGGCTTCATCTGTGAGTGAGAAGTCTATGGACACTTCTGGCAATGAGCAGTATGGAGATATTGGTCTCGATTTTGGTGACATGGTTAGGAACGCTTTGTGTCTTTAATTTGATTATGGCATTGCTGGTGTGAATAGCAAATGAAGGTGATATTCTTTATGCACAGGGTAACTCTCGTTCCTTAAACATGATGATTCGTGCACTTCTTATGGATAAGAAGCAAGAAGAAATTCCATATGTAAGTATTATCTTCATAATTATTCCAGAGCTTCCACTAGTCCTCAAATTTCTATGCCGTAAATAGGACATAGCGCATGACCGCTGTTTATTGATTGGAAAATTTGAACTACTAATCTAAATGAGCATGATTCCGTACCACATTGATGCACATGAGCAGTTTGAAGGTGTTCAGTGCAAGTAACTAGACGCTATCTTGCTGATTTCAGATTGTTGAAGCTATGCTCGGTAGAGTCACAGAGGAGTTTGAACGTCGTGTAGCTAATCAAAACGAATCAGTAAGTAGCTGTTATATATTTAAGTATTTCCCACAAAGAAACTTGATTTTCTTTTCTTTCCTTATCCCCTGGAAATTTAGGATAACTTATAGATCAGACAAGCATCCTGACATTTGGGTTTACAAATTTATATGTTTCTCCTAGTTGCTTCATTAATCTTTTTTGTTTAAGCAGTATCATGTTGTGCAAAAGCAGAATGGTTAACATCAGTGTACGATTCTCTGATTTCTGCAGGTGAAATATAATCCAGAAACCACGTCTGTCTCTGGCCTAAACATGTCTCCAACAGAATCCCCTAAGGGTGAAACGCAGGTAAAAGATTCTAAGCCCTAGTTACAGGTTTTGAAACTTCGACCATGATTCTTTCGTCATCTCCTCTTGTGAGCATTATGCTTCTTGACAACTTTAATCCTGGATTCCTGACAACTTCCTCATTTTATGAATTTTTGCAGAATGAAGATGACAATTCCACAGACAAGGTCAGTGAGATAGATCAGGTTACAGAAGGAGATGAGATTCAGCATTATGCCACCTGTGAAGCATCAGAAAAGCACAGAAAGAAGCACAGCATGCTCTTTGAACAGCAAAAGAGTGATATCAAGGTGATAGGAAGCAACTTTGTGGCGCTGAAGCTTTAAATTGATAGTTGATGGATAAGTACATGTATTTACTAATTGACATTACTTGTTTATGTTAGGAACTGAAACGTACAGTCCATGCTACAAAAGAAAGCATGCAATTATTGCAAATAAAGTATCATGAGGAGTTCGGCATTCTAGGTAATTTATGTTTTATTTTTCATTCATTTATCATGAAATCTTGTTAATAGATGATCTTTACAGCCTACCGTTTCCCCCTTAGGTAAACACCTGCACAGTATATCTCATGCTGCCTCAGGATATCAGAAAGTTCTTGAAGAAAACCGAAGGTTGTACAACCAGGTGCAAGACCTTAAAGGTAAGTGATCACTGTAAGAGTCTGTTTCTCCTTCTTACTACTTCTGAATAAGCAGAGTTCATATGCTCCTTAAATCACAGGGAACATTAGGGTTTACTGTCGAGTGCGTCCATTCTTGCCTGGCCAAGCAAATGGTTTTACCTCCATAGATCACATTGAAGATGGGACAATTGCAATCACGAATCCAGTAAAATATTGCAAAGAGGGGAAGAAATCCTTCAATTTCAATAAGGTGTTTGGACCTGCTGCAACACAAGGTTAGCCGCATCACCATTTAGTTATCCATGATGTATATATATATGCAGGTTCAATGTAATCACCATTGTATTCATATCTCGCTGCAGCTGAGGTATATTTGGACATGCAGCCTCTTGTTCGGTCTTGTCTTGATGGTTACAATGTTTGTATCTTTGCATATGGTCAAACAGGATCAGGGAAAACTTTTACCATGGTAAAATTCCTATTGATCTATTTGAAGTAATTGCTGATTATGTGTGCAAGTAAGTTATTTTTCTACATGCTGATTTTCTGCTGTTGTCCAGACTGGACCTAACAACATCACAGAGGAAACCTATGGCGTGAACTACAGGGCATTAAACGATTTGTTTCATCTAACAGAACAGAGAAAAGCCGCTATTAGTTATGAAGTTTCTGTCCAGATGATGGAGATCTATAATGAGCAAGTCAGAGATCTCCTAGCCACTGATGGTTCAAATAAAAGATATCCTTTATGTTGTCTCTTTCTATTTTAACCTCTTTCCTTTTCTGACACCAATAGAGATTTCCTGTGTTACCTGGCTTTGCGCAGTATGTTTCTTTAACTCTAGAATACATTAGAAATTCGTAACAGTTCTCAAAATGGAATAAATGTGCCAGATGCAAATAGGTTGCCTGTCTCAACAACAGCTGATGTTATTAGCTTGATGAATCTTGGACATAAGAATCGTGCAGTGAGTTCTACTGCAATGAATGATCGTAGTAGCCGTTCTCACAGGTATACTAACTTTCACAATCATCACACGCTAAAACAAATTTGACAAATGTCTCGATTTAATCTGGAAAGATGCGAACTATGGAGTACTGAACTACAGTAACATGATGTTGCAAAAAAGTTTCGATGTATATTTATCTTAATTGTTCTTGCACACAGAAATCATGATTCATGTCTTTTCCTAACTGATTAAACGTATGCTTTCAGTTGCATGACAGTTCATGTTCAAGGGAAAGACCTCACATCAGGAGCTATTCTACGGGGATCCATGCATCTAGTTGACCTAGCAGGAAGTGAAAGGGTTGACAAGTCGGAGGTCACAGGGGACAGATTGAAGGAAGCTCAGCACATCAATAAGTCTCTTGCAGCTCTGGGCGATGTGATTGCTGCTTTAGCTTCAAAGAATGGACATGTTCCCTATAGGAACAGCAAACTCACACAGTTGCTTCAAGATGCTCTCGGTAGGTTACCTTGTTATTTACTTCATGAGATTTTCCCAATATATTTTTGTCTGGTAAATTTAACCCCGATTTGCGTGTCCATTAGGTGGACAAGCAAAGACATTGATGTTTGTGCACATAAGCCCAGAAGCAGATGCCATTTCAGAGACAATTAGTACACTCAAATTTGCTGAGCGTGTGGCCACTGTGGAGCTTGGTGCTGCCCGGGCAAACAAAGATAATGGAGATGTCAAAGAGTTAAAAGAACAGGTTTTAATGACAACTCCCTTTTTCTGAGAAAATAATTACTACGAGGTAGCTTGTACGGAGGACTAATTCATTGCTTATTATATTATGATTAGGGAGAGCTTGCACAAATAAATGTCATTTAATTTCCTTCCCTCGTTCTAGTTTTTGTTTCTAACTCTATTTGATTTATTTCTGGTCACTTTCCTTTCCACTGACTGTTGAGACATTTGCTTTCTTTGTACTAGATTTCCACTCTGAAAGCAGCTTTAGCCAGAAAGGAAGAAGAAGTGGAGCAGCTTTCTCGATCACGTTCTAGCACCCCAGAGACACTTAACGTGAAGTCTACTGCATCATCGGCTATACATTCTCCTAATCGGCCCAGAAAAGACAGTCCAGCTCGCCGTAATAGTCCAAAGAAGGATGTCAGTAACACCAAGGTAGGTTAAGTGGATGCTGCTACGTTTTGCGCATACATAAAACAGTAACAGCGTATCAGCATTTAAGCTTCAAGCTTCACTAGTGCGTCTGGAGCATGAAGCATAAATTAAGATAATCATAACTGGTTGTGCTGAGCATGTAATTGTTACTGAAATTTAGTTTCATCAGTGAGAAAAGGTTTTTATTCAAACTGTAAGTTTCAAACAGAACTTATAAGTCGTAACTGATCTTCTGTTTAATGAATTTAATTTTGTTCTTTTTTGCAGGGCAAAAACAACTCCACATCAAAGCCACGAAGGAAAAGCTTAGATCCCAACGATATCTTGGCAAGTGCCCCTCACTGGCCAGTCCTCAGTGCTGTCAAAGCAGAAGATCAGATCCTGACTTCAGGTGATTGGATGGAGCAGGTCATGATGAATCAAAATTCTCTAGAAACAGATAGGTCCTTCCAAAATTTAGTGGAAGAAAACAGGACAACCCCTGAAAACTTTTTCGAGGGATATCGAGCTGATAATACACTAGGGGAGCAGCCTTTCAGTAGCTCGGTTTCCAACAAAAAGGATAGCCAGGATAGTGATGTACAGATTCTTGTGTTTGACCCTGTCACGCCTGACAGCATCGAGGAGCTCGAGATAGCAACCAGTGATTCATCTGAACAAGACTTTCAAATTCATCTCCCAAGAGTAGCAAGCTTGCCGGATGGTTTGGGGTCAAAGATCAGGAAACCCCTGACATTGTCTAAGAGTCCAGAAAAGAGGTATGTTCTAATTACGTAAAATTCACGCTTTTATTGCTCCTTATGTAATGATTTAAAAATTCATGAATTCATGATGAGGTTGCTACATGGAAATCTTATGAATGTATTTCCTTAGTTTGACACTCATTGAATCTAGTTGAGTTCATCTTTTGTTTCTTTCCCATGACCAGGAGTTTGATCCCCATGCCACAAATGCGGAGAATATCCAATGGGGCAAGTCTACCTGTTACCAAGATTGGAAGACAATCTGTCCACGTGAAGCGAAAAACAGGAAATGTAAAGTGAGTTTATCTGCTGCAAATGTTGTACAATGAAGGTTTTGTCATCGATCCCCTCGTTTTTTTTGTTTTTTGAGTAGTTAGGAGAGGGAGGTGGGAGAGTCGAGATGCGCGTTTTTAATGTAAATGGCAGCTCTTTCAGTTGCTTGATACTTCTTTTTGGTGGTGATGTTGAGAAGTATTTGCAGTCCCACCAGATTGATGGCGTTTTCTTGTCCATATGAGTGTGTGATACAGGTTTCTTCTTGATTTTTATGGGCTTCAAAGCTTTGAGTTTAAAGGTATACCGTTTCTCTCAATAAGAGAAATGAGTAATAGGTATGTATAGTATACATGGCCTCATTTTGTATCCTCTGTTGAGGAAAATATATCAGTGATATATGGGAACAACAGCAGATGAATGTGTTGTATATTATTTCCTTGTGAATGTCTTGTCAGATTCTAATCAAGCTGAACTCCAATCATACTTAGTTGATCATACATTCATACAGTGTTGAGTAGTTGATCTATATCTTTGTCACAGTGGTGTGTCATATATTGAGTCGATTTTTTAATTTCCGGAAAAACATCCGAAATTTACTAAGCATGTTCTTAGGGTGTATTAAAGCATAATCTAAACATGTGGCAATGTCATTCCTCCATCTTGATAGGTTTACGGTGAGTATAGGGTGTATTAAAGCATAATCTAAACATGTGGCAATGTCATTCCTCCATCTTGATAGGTTTACGGTGAGTTTGTGCATAATTGACAAAACCGATGGTTTGGGCTATACCTAGGCTACTTTTTGCCAATTTTATTATTTCATTCTCTATTATACCTGTCTAGGATAGCTCCTGCCGGTTTTCGTCCGATTCTATTTGGGGGCCGAAACGAGGTTTTTTCGTGGGTTACACAAAAATCGTCTTTTTAGGTCAATTTTTGATTTTCTAAAAAAGGTTCTAAAATTTACTAAGCATGTTCATAGGGTGTATTAGAGCATAATTTAAACATGGCAATGTCATTCCTCCTTCTTGATAGTTTTACGGTGTGTTTAGCGCTTGATTTGAGCATGTGCATAATGGACAAAACCGATGGTTTGGGCTATAACTAGGCTATATTTGCCAATTTTCATATTTCATTCTCCATTGTACGTGTCTAGGATTGCTCCTGCCAATTTTCGTCCGTTTCTATTTCAGGGCCGAAACAAGGTTTTTTCGTGGGTTATAGTCCACAAAAATCGTCTTTTTGGGTCGATTTTTGATTTTACGTAAAAATTTCTAAAATTTATCAAGCATGCTCATAGGGTGTATTAGAGCATAATTTAAGCATGTGGCAATGTCATTCCTCCTTCTAGATAGTTTTATAGTGTGTTTAGCGCTCGATTTGCACATGTGAATAATGGCCAAACCGATGGTTTGGGCTATACCTAGGCTACGTTTTGCTAATTTTCTTATTTCATTCTCCATTTTATGTGTCTAGAATGTCTTTTGCCAATTTTCGTTGGATTCTATTTCGGGGCCAGAAAAGAGGTTTTTAGTCAACAAAACCGTCTTTTTGGGTCGATTTATGATTTTTCGGAAAAAGTTCCGAATCTTACCAAGAATGTTCCTTAGGTGTATTGAAGCATAATTCAAGCATGTGGCAATGTCATTTCTCTTTCTTGATAGTTTTACAATTTGTTTAGTGTTTGGTTAGAGCATGTGCATAATGGGCATAATTGATGGTTAGGGCTATGCCTATGCTAGTTTTTGCCAATTTTCTTATTCCATTCTCCATTATATGTGTCTAAGATGCCTTTTGCCAATTTTCGTCCCGATTCTATTTCGAAGCCGAAACGAGGTTTTTTCGTGGGTTATAGTCCACAAAAATCGTTTTTTTGGGACGATTTATGATTTTCGGGAAAAAAATTCTAAAATTTACTAAGCATGTTCATAGGGTGTATTGGAGCATAATTTAAGCATGTGGCAATGTCATTCCTTCTTCTTAATAGTTTTATGGTACGTTTAGTGCTCGATTCGAGCATGTGCATAATGTACAAAATTGATAGTTTGGGTTATGCCTATGCTACTTTTTGCCAATTTTCTTATTCCATTCTCCATTATATGTTTCTAGGATGCCTCTTTTCAATTTTCGTCCGATTCTATTTCGAAGCTGAAACGAGGTTTTTTCGTGGGTTATAGTCCACCAAAATCGTCTTTTTGGGTTGATTTTTGATTTTCTGAAAAAAGTTCTAAAATTTAACAAGCATGTTCATAGAGTGTATTGGAGCATAATTTAAACATGTGGCAATGTCATTCCTCCTTCTTGATAGTTTTACGGTGCGTTTGGGATAGGGAGTTGAGTAAGTGTAGGAATTAGGGAAACAAAGCTTTTTATAAATATGGTGGTTTTTGCCAATTTTTTTTATTTCATTCTCCATTATATGTGTCTAAAATGCCTCTTGCCAATTTTCGTCCGATTCTATATTAGGGCCGAAACGAGGTTTTTTCGTGGGTTATAGTACAGAAAAATCGTCTTTTTGTATCGATTTTTGATTTTCCGTAAAAAGTTCTAAAATTAATCAAGCATGTTCATAGGGTGTATTCGAGCATAACTTAAGCAAGTGGCAATGTCATTCCTCCTTCTTGATAGTTTTACGATGTGTTTAGCACTCGATTTGCGCATGTGCAAAATTGGCAAAACCGATGGTTTGGGCTATACCTAGGCTACTTTTTGGCAATTTTTTTGTTCCATTTTTCATTATATGTGTTTAGGATGCCTCCCGCCAATTTTTTTCCGATTCTATTTCGGGGCCGAAACGAGGTTTATTCGTGGATAAT
>CAAKMY010126869.1:0-22586 GCA_901111285.1 Corrigiola litoralis | reverse complement strand
CGACTGACATCACCAGCAAAAACCTCGTCACACTCTCTCTTTATTTCTTCCTTGTAATGTGGAGCGCGATTTTCGGAGCAGCCCACTTTAGTTACTGCAGCGACTAAGCCGACGAGACGCACGTGTAATTAGGACGTGCAGTATCGGGTTCCGACGAAGCGTTGAAGGCCGGACAAAATGAACAAAAAGGAGAAGGTGGGGGGACATTGATTTGAGTCGCTGCTGCAGGCCCAAAATCCGGGGAAGGATGTGAGGGAATTGATGATGATGATGATGATGACAGAAGACTGTAAAGCTTTGGAGAAGAACCATGGAATTTTTTCTAGATAAAATAAGGAGAGAGAGTGTTGTTTGAACAAAATAAAGGGGGGTGAGAGAGAGAGTTGTTTGAATAATATAAAGGAGAGAGAGAGTGTTTCATGAATAAAATAAACTGATATGAACAGTTGCAAACCACTTCTCAACCATAGTTACTTTTTCACAATAAAAATGTGCATATGTACATATGCCATATTGGTTTAGACTTTCTCTTATAAAAGCTACAACGGTAATTATAATTAAGAGAGACTATAATAAAATGACATGTGGCGTGTAATAATGTTCCAAATGCAACGTGCAACATCTACTGCATATTAAGCTCCGCGGCACTTTGCTATTGGTTGTGCAGATTTTTTTAGACTTTCACTTTTTTATATTCTGCGCATATTTTCGGAGGACAACGAAAAATGAGACACATGTCCCTTTTGTCTCCCATGACATTGTGTTTCAAAATTGTCACAGGATGCCATTTTGCCATTGAGTGTCACCGGACTTTTTCTGTTTTAGCTTTTTTTTAACCATTTCTCACGTGTTAGCTGTGACACTCCAAAGGAGAGTGTCACCAATGACCATAGTCTAAGGGAAGGCACCTTATGGGATAGAAATTAATATACTGACGATTCTACCCTTAAAACTTAAACAGAGAATACACATATTGTAAGGGCTACAATGTCCAAACTCAAAAGACCAACTACTCTTTCAAACTAGCAGCGGTTCCTCATATTTCCCCACTCCCATACTCACCCCTCTTATGATTCATATTTGCCTACTTCCCTCATCCCTCAAAAATCAACTGCTCCCAACTGCTCCCTCATCTCTTTTTCTAATAAGAGCATCAACAATGGTAGAAGTTTTACCAAAATGTCATATAAGGAATTTTTTTTAGAAAAGTTCTTCCATTGTTATAGATGCTTAAGTGACTCAGTGGTCGTAGGGACGACATCAAGGTCGTCGAAATTTAAAGGAAGAAAAAAATAGATGCGTGTTGTACACGAGTAGAATTTGTTCAGAAAATACTGGAAAGTGTATTCCAAGCGCGTGAAGCGTTGGATGCCAACAAATTTTGTCTCTGATCCCCCCATCAAAGTACTTTTACAGACATAGTGACATCTGAAACCCCAATTGTAATATGAAAAATCTTTTATAAGCCAATGTGTCCTGTATAATTGTATACTAGTATGTCCTATGCATAGGGACAGTTTGGGTAAAAGATAGTATCAAAATGTGACAGATAATTGTCAAAAAGAAAAGTGACAGATAGTAGGAAATACTATCGTTCTAGAATATATATTTAAATCAATTTCATGTGTGTTCAGTTGTAGTTTGTTCGTCTCTATATATGTCAGTGAAAAATGCTCAAATGGTGAAATTTTCTTTTTTATTATTATTATTGTAGTTGAAAAAAGTAAAAAAAATAGTAAATAACTTTATTTGTGTTATTCCATTGTGGAAAAATGTTTGTAAAAATAAAGTTTATAGGAAACTGCGTTTATATGACATGGCATTGAAAGAACTTTTTAGTAAGTTCTTCCATTTCTAATGCTCTAACCCTCTCCCACATCGTTGTTGCTCAATTGCTCAGACATATAATGATTCAATTTTGTGCATAAAGAACAAGATGATTTTCAAGGATGAGAAGGGAGGCATGAAGAAGTAAGCTTTTCGACGGCCTGCATTAGTGCATTACTAAGATTTTTCCCACCCTCTCCCTAACTGTTGTTTCTCATGTGTATCCTCCATTTAATTTATCTCATGTTTTCTATTTTTTTATTCAAGCTTATCATCTTTTACATTTCATCTTTTATTTTACTAATAATACAGTTTTTATGAAATGGGTAGGTTCTATATTGATGTAAAGTCGGTGTCTTTGTTGACATAAAGCGGATCCATTGCAAGGAATGATTTGTACGTTATTACATCATCAATTTTACTAAGGTGTAATTATTTTTTTGTTGGTTGATTTTGATTTTATATTTGTTAAGTTATTTCTTATGTGATGTAATGACATGTTAAAGGTAGTTGAATTGTGTTGAATATTGATTAATTAGAAAACTGCTGCAAGTTGGTGAATATGAATTTATTGTTCTATTATGCCAAAGATATTTGAAAGTCTAAGTCTACAGTATACATGTATTGAGGATGCTATTGCAGAATTCTACTAAAATATCATTGTTAGCTATTATTTATTTATCCACCTTGCCTCAAGCCAGAGCTGACGCTAAGTTTGCAATCTTATTTTGATATGGGCGTTATTACCCTATTGATCCAGGATGATGTTGGGGGGCTCAAAGTCGTGAAAGACGGAAAATGGGTGATCCAACCATTACCTACAGCTATTGTTGTTATCTTGGCTGACCAAAATGAGGTACTACTTTGTTATGAATTGATCCATGCATTCTTTGCGAAGTTCCTATTTATACTACTATGTTGAGGTAACATAGTTTTTGAAGACTTTAATGGTAACTGCAAAGTCCTCAAGGACTTAAGTTTAACTGTTATCTATTTGATCAAAATTGCGCTCAAATACCTGACTGGTTGATCTTTTGTGGTTTTATAATATATTACCTGAAGTTAGAAACAATGTATATGTGGTTGTGTAAAGTTAATGGCACAAGCTGCCTAACGGGGGATGATACCCATAATTTTCGTAAATGTGTGGAGATCGGCCTTATACAAGGAGATATACCCGTCTTATGTATATGTAGCAAAGTTTATCTAGGAATTATGTATATGTAGCAAAGATATTTGGTGAGAGACTTTTACACTCATGAGCCAATACATTTACGGATTTACCTATAGAGCTTAGCTACATTGAACTACTTTATGTCCATGAAAATAACCAACAGGATATTTCATAAAGGAGTCTAAATTCTGCTTTCGTCTAAATTATTTGTTGTATTTGTATCATTTTTTATGATACATATCAATATACTATGTAGAAGTATAACATATCCAGTATATATAGATGAGTAGCTAAAATTATATAATATGGTATGTGAAATTTTAAACTCATTATATTAACAATTTCTTGTATAATATTAAAAAAATGTATACTTTATAATAAAGGTGATTTTTCTTAACCTTGTAATATATTTTTCACATAACTAATTGGAATAAATAAAATTTTGTTAAAATGTAAAATCATAAACATTGTGAATATAATATAAAATTTCAAGAAATACTTAGAGATAAAAATCGAATTATCTACTGTAGAGACATACCAAAGTTCCTATTTCTCCAATAGAAAAGACAATATATATTTATATATACAAAAATCCAATACTTTGATGAAATATAATGATAACACTGCATAAGTTATTCGTTAGATTGTTTCAAGTTTATAAATTTTTCGTTGTTCACTTTGTTTCTTGTTTTAAGAAAGCAAACGAATTGATCAAATTTCATTTGTATTAACAAATGTACGATGATTATCACCAAGAAAAAAGACGACAAGGAAATTGAAAAAAAAAAAAAAATGAATATTGCATGAAGGCATGCTCTATCTTCATCATAAATTTGTATTCTACCAACATACAATGTGTATCACAATGTCCACTAAACCTACTAAGGTGATCTTACATATTCTTAGTTAATCAAGTTTTTCAATATCTAAAAGCTTAATTTTAATTAAAAAATTGAAAAAAAAAATAAATTTAGGACAAATGTTTTTTTTTGAGTACATACAACACATTCATTTGTTTGACATGCAAAGCACATTATGTCGTTAGTATATATATCAATTTTTTATTGTATTGATGCTTAAGCCCATCATCATCATGATTTTGAATTCTTCAAAATCAATGGCTCCATTACCATCTCTGTCGACCCCACTAATCATTCTTCTACACTCACCCAATGAGTAATCATCTCCCAAACTCTTCATTACCATTTGCAGCTCGTCGGCTGTAATATTGCCATTACCATCTGCATCATATATAGAAAATGCCTCCTTCAAATTATGCATAACTTCGTCTGAATCAATTCCTTTTGTGTTTAATGCAATGAATTCGTTGAGATCAATGAACCCATCGCCATCCGCATCAACCTCTTTGATCATCTTATGAAGGTCATCCTGAGTCACATCTTGACCTAGACTTCTCATCATGGACCCTAGCTCTGATGAAGAAATCTTTCCATCACCATTCACATCAAATTTCTTGAAAACTTGTTCAAGCTCTTCAGTGTTTGCAGAATTTGAACGAACGGAAGCGGAGCATGACTCAAAAATGGGATTTTTATGGTTTAATTTTACACTTTCTAGATTGTCATTTGTTTTCTTTTTCTTTTTGAAAAATGCTTGAGCAAAACCCATTAATATGTTTTCTTAATTTGAAAATAAAATGGATTTGATCAAGATAGAAGAAAAGAAAGGAGAAACGTTCAGATAAGGGTGATTTTTAATAAGGAAAAAAACTTGTGGAACTACTCCATATATAGCGGAAAATCTAAACAAGATTTTAGCATATTAATTTAGGATTGACCTTTTCTTATCCAACAGTTAATGAAATCTAAATTTGGAGTATGGTTGACATTTATGTCGTTATGTGGTTTATATTTTAATTTATAATATACATCATATATGCAACATGGTAATTATGTAATTTTGACATTAAAAGGTTTCTTATTTATTCTAATCGAAAATGAATATTGAGAAACATATTTTTATTAACTTAATACCTCCATTATTATGCCAATTTTAGAAACCAATAGTTTAGGTAAAAAAACAAAACACAGAAACTCATAAAGTAGCATAACTAAAACGATTGGTCACAGTAATATAGTTTGTAAATGTGATTTAAGAACAAAATATCTCTTACTTAACCTTATTTTAAGCATATATAATTTTCCCCCTTAAAGCATAATGTCATTTAATTGACTCGAAATAAAAATAATATCGTCGAACAAACCTATTTGACGTGAAGTAGTTTGTTAGAAAACATAAAAATCATATATGCACATATTCTAAATTGACATAAATTTTTGATGTACTTTTTGTACTTTACAAAAAAGTTAGCCATATTGTACATGTAAGCTATGCAGGAGAAAATTATGATAATAAAGTTCAATCAAAGATTAAATGAAAAGAGTTGAAATTGTAAATTGACTTTATAATCAAAGAACGAGGAATACATCCTTCTCCAATATGTAATTAAAGAAAGGAGAGTGGTGTTACTTCAAGCTTGTGACTCACGCAAGTTTTCCTCCAATGACTAAAACACGTAGACGTCCGCCAAAGAATCCATAGCATATATGCTTTATTTTCTTCCCCTCGGCAAGAGGATCATCATGATACTTTCCATGCTCCGAATGGCACTGAATATGGTGCTTTATCTCAAACCCATCTATAACCGCAAGTTGGTCTTGTTTCGATTACTTTTGGTGATTACATGAGTAATTTCATGTCTAATTCTCGTTATACACTCTAAACCATGGGTTGTTACTAGGAAAGTAAGAAATGCTAAGGATGTTGATGTTTTAGTTCGTACCTCTCTTGTTGAAAATGGTAATGCATGGGTTGACTTTGTTCGTAAGAAGAATTTCAAAGGTGAGAAATAGGATTTTGTGGATTTTGATCGTGTCTCTGAGGTGGTGATTTTAGAGGTGGATATTGAGGATGAGATTTCTTATTGCGAGAACACCTTGGTTATTACAACTATTGGTGCTCGTACTTTAGTTCAACAATTGTGCCAATTCGCTAACAGGAAATGGAACAATGTTACTAAACCTCAAATCCATTATTACAAGAAGGGTTGGTTTTTGGCCAGGTTTAGTAGTGGTGAGGATAAGGAGGAAGTTTTATTAGGAGGGACTTGGATTCTTGTTGGTTCAAATATGATTATCAAGTCTTGGATTCCTTTGTGTTGTCAAGAGGTTGACAAATTAATTTTTTTCCCTGTCTGAGTTTTATTCTTTGATTTGGACCCTTGTTTACGGTCCCATAAAGGTCTGAAAAATGGCTAGTAGAGTGGGGAAGTGTTAAGTGCACAACTTATCTATATTTAAGAAAAATTTCCATTTTGGGTAGCCGAAGTATAGCGAAATTCCACTTTGGGAACCTGTCATTTGGGTATTTTCATTTAGGGTACCCGACAGTGATATGTAATTCCACTTAAGGTACCTAACTGTTAGAAGCCCATTTGAGATAGTAACGGAGCATCCGTGCAGTGGGCGGATTCCTTCCTTTCTATTCATTCCTGCAACATCATACCATCAACCACTATTCCAACACCTCCTTTAACCTTCAAAACCTATCACCCCCATCACCTCAGCCCCAGACTTATCCTTCTGCCCTCTTGATTCACCCAAACCGTCACCACCATCTCGACCGTTTTCTTACCTGCCTTATCTTTGTTACCCATTCTCATCATTCCTCTCTTAAACCCACAAATCCACCACCATACCTCCTCAACCTCCACAAGACGCTTTCCTTACATTGCCCCCTACCATCCACTCTAGTAGCCCATCACTAGGCTGCTTCACCTCTGCCATCAACTCACCAGCAAATCGGCTATCCTTAAACCCTCCGCATCGCGCACCTACCGCCGCGTAGGCTGCTTCTTTGTCACCTCCCACAGCCGCATTTTCGGTGGTCGGTGATGCATTTTTAGATGATGTTACCGATGTGAGAGAAAGTAGGGGTGATGTGGGTTTATATGTACATTTGGGACAAGAATGGCCAAAGAGGTAAAATGAGGCCATTTATTGAGCCAAGGAGGAAAGCAAAGGGGTTTTTGGGGGGATTCTAGGGAGTTTACGAAGTGGGTCTTTGTTGGTTTGAGTTGCTTTCATATAAGTTTTGAGGAGGAATGAAGAAGGTTTGGAGGAAGTGAAGAGGAAGAAGAGGGGGTAAGGTAGGGGATGACATTGGGCGGGTTGTAGGGGGACGAGGTGTGGGCTGAACTGGTTGTTGAGGGAATGAGGGGTGGGGTTGGTGGGTGGGAGGAAAGAAGGAGGAGGTGGGGCTATGGGATTGGGGGGTGAGGGGTGGGGCTAGACTGTGTTATCGAGATGAACAGTGAGGTTTGGAAAGGAGATAATGGAGAAGTAAGTGTGACGGGCCACGTCATCATTTTTCACGGATCTTTAACGGTGTTATAAAATAGGTATCCTAAGTGAAATTATGTATCATTGTCGGGCACTCTAAATGGAAATACCCAAATGACGGGTACCCAAAGTGGAATTTCACTATACGTCGGGTACCCAAAATAAAAAATTTCCTATATTTAATATATAGTTATTCCCCATTTTAAATGCCTTTTGAGCTCTTTACTGCGTATTTCATTTAATATTTTATCATAGAGCGATTTACTGCAACATTTTATATATTTGTGCAGAAAGACGAATATTTGGTTCAAAATAATCATTTGCTGAAAAGACAAAGAAAATTACGATGAAACAATTCAAGAAGTAGCAGTTCAACTTAATCACCTATGGTTAGCCCAACGTGCCACTCAGAAGCCCAAAAGCAAGCGAGCATGACAAAACCAAATTGGCAGCCCAAGTGATACTATGCGTGGACTATTGTCATGGCCTAGGAGAATCTGCACCACATGATCAACATGATTGCTTAACGCAACCTTCAGATTACTAATAAACCCATGTTAAAAACCCAAAATACCCTTAATACATAAAACATGTATAGGATCATGATCCAATTCATCCATGTTTTGCTCTAGCACAATGTTTCCGTCATCAACAACCATGACAATCTATACTATGTTGGATGCTTATCGCAATCACTATACACAAGATACTATTGCTAAGTGTACCTGTTCTATGACTCTTTTAATATTTAAGAAACCAGTTAATTTAGGAAAATGTAAGTAAGATACTTGCATATAAGAGGACATTTTTTGTCGGTGTGGCTGATGATAATGAATATGGTTGGGAAATTGCAAAATCACTGGGTGTTGTGCTAAGATTCTTGTGGCACTTGATTTCCTGTAAATAACTTCTCATTAGTGGTATTTGGATGGATCCTTCATCATTTGGAGAAAGCTAAATGTAGAATTTGCTTATAAGTATGACAAAGGCATGAGAAGTTTTTCAACTAACTCCTACATCTAATGTTGTATTTTTTTTTATGGAAATACATTTGTGATTGTCTTTCTTATACTCCGTATGTTCTTTGGTTTTGCAGGTTGCATGATGGTTCTTTCATGGAGATCACAAAAGTATATCCCTCAAATGCGGTGTTTGACAATCGTGAGGATTTTCCTGAAGATGTGTATATATATTCTCCGTAAGATGTATGTACGACTAAAAGAGCATTAAAGGCAAAAAAAGAGAAAAAAAATTAGTTGCATTAGTAATTTGGAAGTTGCGTTAAGCGACACCCCATGATCAAAGTTGATCAAATAAGATCCATGTCTAACATCTTTTACTAGTTTTAATACTAATGCGGAAAGTTAGTACAAAAAAGCGTTAGGATTTGTCTTAGGTTGAATACCAAGAGACTTAGTATTTAAATAGATTTTCATTAGTTTTTATGAGACTACGGACACGTACGTGATTGCTCGGCCATTTTTTATGGCTTGAGTACTGTTCATCTTCCGGATTAATCTAGACTAAGTTTTCTTCTTTCTTCTTCTTTTATTTATTTTAATTATGTTTGTTAATAGTTCTATTATTTATTTTAGTTTAATTAGTGAGTAGTCACTTAATTTAGGGGTAGTTGAACCCTAGCATGATCATGATGTATGTTTAGATGATTTCCCCCTATTCACATACTTACTTGTACATTTTGCAAACCCCTAGAAATTATGTTAAATAAATGGCTTAGCTTTCTAGTGAGAGAAACTCTCATCTCTCTCTAGGAATTAAATATAGATCTCCTACATTAAATGTGCCAATGGCTAAGGGGAAAAACAAAAAGCAAGCTAAAAAATCGACATTATTGACTCAGACTTCCATGCAGAAAAGCTCTAAATCTCAGAAATCGAGTGTGGATGTCGAAAAATAATAAAGATACCACCTTTTCTGGTAAACGAGGTCAGAAATGTCCAGAGAAAAGTTCTACTACTAAGACTAAGCCAATAGGGGATCTGCTTGGTCCGGAGCCATTGGAGTTGACTGATAGTGAGGAGGAGACTGAGAAGGCTGATGTTGGTGAGAATGAGACAAGTCAGGTCAAAAGGAAGATGATTTTAAGGGCCAAGAAAAGGATGCAGAGGGATGGAAAGTTGTGCAAAGGAAAAGTGCTAAGAAAGGTAAATCTCTAAGTACTTACACTGGGAGGGCTGTTAGTACTAAGGAAAGTGGGAAAAGATTGCAACTTTGTATGGAATATGTTGAGGTAGAGATTGCTTATTGGTCCTCTGCAATTGTCTGCTATGTTGTTGGTGCTCGTCCTCCTTGGGAGGTGTTTAATGGTTTTGTGAGAAAAATATGAGAGAAGCATAACATATATAACCACTGTTTCTATGCTTCATAATGGTGTTTGCATTGTGCATTTTGACACTAAAAGGGATTAGGAAATGGTTTTAGCTGCTGGCCATGTTTTGTTTGATAATAAGCCATTAATTATCAGAGCATGGCATGAAGGTATTGAACTTGAGAAGATGGTTGTTGATGTAGTTCCTATTTGGGTTAAGTTAATGAGAATTGACTTGAAGATTTGGGGTGAGCCATGTTTATTGAAGATTGGTGGTTTGTTAGGAAAATCAGTTAAACTTGATGATGCTACAAAGATGAAACCCAGACTTGGGTATGCACGAGTTCTTGTTGAAGTGGCCATTGATCAAATTTTTCCTGCTTCATTGGTGTTTTTGGACGAGAAGGGAAATGAATTTACTGTAAGTGTTGAGTTTGAGTGGAAGCCTATTATTTGCACTGAGTGTAAAGGCATAGGTCACAATGGAGAGAATTGTAGAAAGAAGAAGATAAGGGTGGAGAGAAAAGAATGGGTGCCTAAGCAGCAAGCACAAGTGCAGGACAAAAAGAAAGCATAAGTGCAGGATAAGGAGAAGTTTGTGACTCCTCCAACACATGCTACTGTTGGTAAGGTAACATCTTATACTATTAAAACTCCTCTTGCAGTAGGGGGGATAAGGGGAGATCAATCTAGACTTGTGCAGAGGCAGTTATTGATGACACAACAACTTCAAAAGGGTTTAGCTGGAGTAATTGGGCAGGCTTATGCAGAGGTTTTGTCTTCAAGCAAGGGTGGAGGTGATTCAAATATGGAGACTGCTGAATTAGAGGTTGATCATGGGTAGTATAGGTTATTGGAATGTTAGAGGGTTAAATAAGCTATCAAAACAAAAGGAAATCAAGTGGTTCTTGCATTCCCAGAAAGTTAGCTTTTTTGGCCTTATAGAGACTAAAATAAAGTCTCATAATATAAATAAAGTTTACCTTAATATGATTGATGATTGGTCGTTATCCACTAACAATCAAGTGCATAATGGAGGGAGGATTTGGTTGATTTGGAAGCCTGCTGTGTATAACATTACTATTGTTTTGATATTAAGTCAATTGATTCATGTAGAGGTCACTTGTACCAGAACTAAAGTGACTTTTCAATGCACTATAGTTTATGGTTCTAATTGTGAGGTGAAAAGGAAACAGTTGTGGACTGCTTTGAAGCAAATTAAGAGGAGTATTACAAATGAGGCTTGTGTGGTTAATTATGAGTGATTTTAACAGTGTTGCAGTTTGATGAGAGGATATGTTATAACTCCAGCTGAAGTTGCAGACTTTTTGGATTGTGTTACAGTTTGTGATCTTGTTGATTGTAAAGCTTTTGGCTCTTACTATACATGGCACAATAAAAGGATAGGGAAGGACATGGTCTATAGTAAGATAGACAGAGTCCTGGTGAATCAAGAGTGGATGGATAGATTTCAACAAACATGTGCAAATTTTTTGAGTGAAGGCACTTATGATCACTGTCCTTGTATATTGCATATGGGGGGTGAGAAGATTATTGGCACTAAGATCTTCAGATACTATAATATGTGGAGTGCACACTCTACATTTGAGGAAGTAGTAGCTGATATTTGGAAGATGGATATAACTGGTACAAGGATGTACAAAGTGGTCGAGAAGTTAAAGGCTATGAAGAAGCCTTTGAAGGAGTTAAAAAGAAGTGCATACTCTGATGTAGAAGGTGAGTTTGATAGGGTGACCAATGATCTCAGACTGGTACA
The DNA here is from genome assembly GCA_901111285.1 of Corrigiola litoralis. Taxonomy (NCBI): domain Eukaryota; kingdom Viridiplantae; phylum Streptophyta; class Magnoliopsida; order Caryophyllales; family Caryophyllaceae; genus Corrigiola; species Corrigiola litoralis. The sequence goes on along the minus strand of CAAKMY010126869.1, from coordinate 11,118 downwards.
GGAGAGATTGAGAAGTGACTTGCAGAATGAAAGTTTGCATGAACTGGAGATGAAGTTGGCTTCAGAAGTGATCAGACTCAGAGCTGCGCTAGGGATAGTTTTCTGACTAAAAGAGGCAAGATTTCTTGGCTTAAATGTGGAGATGAAAACTCTGGGTATTTTCACTCAGTGATTAAAGCTAGGAGGGTGTCAAATATGGTGCTTCAGATAAAGGATATGGAAGGGGTTATGGCTAGTACTCCTCAACAATTAAAGGATGTTTTTCCTTAACTTCTATATTTCCTTGCTAGGCACAGAGAAGAAGGTTCCAAGAGTGCATAGGTCTGTGGTTAAAAGAGGGAAGTTAGTCACTGAAGATCACAATGCTATGTTGAGTAAAGCTATCACAAGGGAGGAAGTTAAGCTAGCTATGTTTAGCATTCCTAGAGATAAGGCACCAGGTCCGGATGGCTTTACTAGTGGTTTCTTCATGGAGTCATGAGAGATTATTGGTGAGGAGATCACTGATCATGTACTTGATGTGTTTGAGTCGGAAAGATTCTTAGGAAACTAAGTGCCACTATTCTGACACTTATTCCTAAGGTTAACAGTCCAAGCTTAGTGTCTGAATTCAGACCTATAACTTGTTGTAATGTTGTGTATAAAGTCATTGCCAAGATTATTTGCAATAGACTAGGCTTGGTGCTTCCTGGAATTATCAGTCATACTCAGTGTGCATTCATTCAAGGAAGGTTCATAGTAGAAAATGTGATGATTTGTCAAGATTTGGTCAGGAAAGACAATCAAGTTAAGGGAGCTCCAAAATGTATGATGAAGGTGGATTTGAAGAAGGCTTATGATATAATAGAGTGGTCTTTTGTTAGAGAGATGCTCTCTGCTCTTGAGTTTGGTGAAAAGTTCATAAATTTGATCATGAAATGTGTTACTTCACCTTCTGTAATAAGTTGACCCACCACCAATCTCAATACAACCCACAAATACATGAGTTGCCCCCTTAGAGCTCATTTGTCCTCACTCAACTAAGCTTGGATAGATAAAGGTTAAGTTTGACAAAAGTTACTTGTAAGGTAACTGAGTTTCAAAAGTACCTGAAAAATTAAAAAGATAGCTGAAAAATCGAAGGTTGATAAAGTCACTCATTATATTTTAGTGTTCAGTAAAATAAACTATATTCTAACTATATTTATAAAATTGATACATGCTGACAGAAGAAAAATGTCATAAGGTACTCGATCTCAAAGTAAGCTTCACTTATTCTCTCAGACACCATCTCAAGTTGAACATTTAATCAAACAACCTTATGCTAGTCAAACAACTGAAATTTGGTCAAATCATGTGAATGAATCGTATGAGGTGCGTGAAAATATTACGTTCTCGACGACTCGACGTGACTTTCAATTCTGATAGGTACTCAAAGTTTGTTTGAATGAGTTTTAGCTAAGCCAATCTCAAATATCATCTCATCTCCCCAAATTGTAACAGTGTAAACACCCTATTCATTTGTGATGACTACGTTTCATTTCAAAAGCTCGGCTTAAATGTTTATCCTAGTCTAGTATAAGGCCCAGACCTTAGTAATACGAAAAACATGTCAGAAGATATTGCAAGAAGAAACCAAATACTGATATAATTGCCATCACAAAATTGGAATGATGATTTTGTGGTTTATTTTTGCTTCACCTGATTGTAGACTACAAAACAGAACTCTCAACAAATGAGCAACTGGGACAGTGTTGTATGTCCATAATCACCAGCCTTTTCCTATGAGATGCAAGAAACTAGCCATTCCTAGAGCTCGCACGCTCCACTTTTGATAACCCTTTTAGATTGTTGATCATTAACTCTCTTCTGGTGGCTTCTACAAGTCAAGTAGTCAACCTGTTGGCTGCATTCCACCATCTCCAGTCGGCAATTACGAACCAAAATCGCCAAACTCTTCTGCTCAGCTTTGTCAAAGCTCAGTCATAGATACCCATATCACCCAAGGAGCAAAACTTCAGCCATCTATAAGCTTCTTCATCCAGCTATCTACATATGAGAACTGAGAACTTCTGTTCTATAACTGGCTAAGAAATTCCCGTAGAAGCATCAGCATCTGAGCTGATACTGGCCTTTATCTTCTGTATCATCTTCAGCACTTGCCACATTGTGGGCCTTTGTTCTGGAGATGTCAAACTACATAGACTTGCTACCTCTACAAGCATTCCGAGCTGGTTGTCCTCAGAGCTATCACCATCCCCCCGCACTGTCTTTACCCAATCAGGCATATCAGGAGGTGCTAGGAATGGATGCTGGGACGGATGTTTACCTGAAATGAGCTCTAGTAGGAGAACACCAAAGGCATAGACATCCGATTTATGGGTTGCCTTCCGGCCTGATTGACGGGCTTCGGGACCTCTGTATCTAGCAGACTCAGGATCTTCATTGTCAGAAGATACTGCTAGTGTAGCAAGACAGTAATCTGTGATGCATGCTTCAAAGTCTGCACCCAATAGAACATTGGACGCTTTAAGGTTGCCGTGGATGAGCTTTGATGCTTGGTGGATGTAAGCAAGGCCTTGAGCCACGTCCTCCGCTATTTTTAAACACGATGTCCAATGGAGAGGTTTTGCCCGTGTTGACCTTGATCCTGTGCACATTCCCAGTTACTGTCAGTGACAAACATTGGACCGAAGTAGACATAGGAACTACAGAAAGAGCTTGGGTTGGTAACTATAACCTACATCAGAACTCAAAAGAACTGGAGGAGAGAAGAGAAGCACCCATAAGAACCCAATTGAGGCATACACATCTTAAGAATGTTTTGAAGACGCTATATTCTAACAGTTACACAGAAGATTTAAGAACGATATGAACAAACCATGAAGTAGCAAAAGATAACTTCTCGAAGGTAGAACAATGCTCTTAACCATTTATGGTCAAAATCCTCTTGCTATGGCAAATACTTCAGTGACTGAGTGACATATTCTAATGCAACTGCTACAGCTGAAGTAACAAAACAGTCAAAATTACATATTCCCAGGCTTGAGAGGTAACTAAGGGCTTCGACTGACACAGAACCAACTAAGCTAATAAACTGCATCTGATCGTCCCTCCGTGAAGCATCAGGTAGATGACACCCTTCTACCGAAAAGAACAGGAGGTTATGCCTGTGCCATACCCTCAGGTTCACAGGATCAAGTACTTTCCAACATAGGCACTAAGACAGCAATCGCTGAGTGTCCAACATATAAGCGTAATGGGAGTACAACCACAGGAAGTCTCTTAGACTCTCACGCCTCACACCACGTAATGGCAACACATTGCAAACAATTGCAGCCAATGAGCTCAGCTCTAGTCTGAAGTTAAGAGCCCTAATGGCACCCACATCTGGGTAACGGCTGACCAAACAAAATATAGAGAAATCGGTAACTTTATGAACTAAAACAAAATAAGGGCAAGAACAATAAAAATATACAAATAAAAAAGAGCAACGCAACCCTTTTTAAACTGCCATTTTCCTTTTTGCTGTGAAAGAATTGCCATTTCTGATTTTCCTTACTACAAAGGAGATTGCCAGGATCTTATCTAAGCCTTAATGCGATGTTTATTTCAACTTTAATTTATGGACCTAAATTGACTCGAGTTGAGATACGGTGTAACTGAAGTTCAAAGTAAGAGAGCCTACATTGTTCTCTCTTTGCTGTTATTCACTGTAACTGTTGGTTTTCATTCACTGAAGGTGCACAACTTAATCTTGTAGGACCTAACCTAAAACCTTATGTACTTAGAACTTCAGCCTCTGTGCTGAGACAGTGAGACCTCATTGATTACTCGAGTCGAAATTCAATAGTTTTGAATGAAGAGTGTCCAACCTCTAATATGGATGAAAATAACTAAATTAGATATCATTAAACAGAAAGGAATTGTACCGGAAAAAAAAAAAAAAAAAAACGTAGAGTATGACTTGTCATACACTTAACAAAATACTTTCTACATAGAGTTCCCATAAGTCCATAACCCATCTCCCTGCCCCTTTAACAAACTCCATACACTGTCCTCGAAGAGGTCTTTTTGCATTGCATTCGGAGGAGGAGGAAAACAAAGTCTTTAAGGGTCAATTCAGGAGAGATAAAGTTCTTAAATATTTTGAAACGCCCACAACTTGGATGTTCCAAAACATCAAAGTAAGATTACTCTTCGAAAGGATTACTCCATGAGTTAATACTAAGATTACCCTTGTAAGTTACCTCATCTAAAATTTGCCATTTCCAACGTTATTTTGCTCTCAAAGCTATTTCCAGGACCACATTATGCATTGGCTAATATTAAAATCATCACATTAGATTCGCATTTTACACTGGTCCTTGTTAAGTTCTTCCCAAAACCAACAAGTAGTCAAGTATGTCCAATTGTCCAACGACATTACATAATCTATAACCTGTGAAATGAACTCTCCCCATAAAACTTTATGAACTCTTTGACTAAAAAGTCAAAAAAGCCTAGCGTGATAGCCGGCACCATAATCACCCTTCACAATTTCCAAATCAAAAGGACAGAAACACCATTGTCACACCCTCTATAAACCCATAGTCCCAAACCCCATCCCTCCTAACATAATTGACTAATAATAATACACCACTAGTACCAGTAGAAACTGTTTCTACACATGCCCAGCCAAAACAAAACTCTTCGCTCTTTGAGTCTTTGCTGTAAGCATTTGTCAAGTACCCAAAAGCTATAAGCAAAAGAAAAAGGCACCCACATGGTATAATATTTTATTGTCACCAACTTATTAATTTTCCAAAAATGCCATTATAATATTTTTAGGGGTTGAAGATTTTGTAAGAAGGTGGCCATCAAGTTAGTAATTATCCGGTCACTATCATCTCACTAAACAAAATTCCTCCGACGATAGTAAGCAATGAAAACTACTCCGTATTAGTAGTCACCCTCTCACATTATAATTTTTACGGGCACATGTATAATACTATAAAAAAAATTAACACAAACAAGTGGCTCAAGTTTGAGATGGTGATGGTGGCATTAATATTGTCAATGCCACATCTATCTCGTATAGTCCGTAATATAGACATTTAACATTTGGCTTAACGAAATTGTAACAAAAAGAAAAGAAATGAATAGGTTTAGAAGATGTACCATGTACAAGGTTGTAAACACTTCCATTAGGCTGATAATCATAGATAACCAACCTCTCATCATTAGCTTGAAAATAAGCTCTAACAGGGACCAAATTAGGATGCCTCAAACTCCCAACACTTTCCATGTGCCTCTCAAACACCTCCCCATTAACCCCACTCATCTTAACAGCATCAAGCCTTTTAACGGTCAGGATTAACTGATTATCCAACTTAGCCTTATAAGTGGTCCCCATTGTTCCTCTCCCTAACATCTCCGCCGAAGCTCTCATCAAATGCTCTAGGGTGTACAGTCTCACTTCCCCACTGCAAAACACCAGATTCCCGCTCTTATTCTCTCTCCTCCCTCCTTCAACTATCTCCTTGCATTTCTCCTTCAGCTCATTGCTCTGTGTGTCTAGCCTCACTCTTATCACCTCTGGCGAATGCGCCTCGCGTGGCGCAAAATGGCCATCATCTTCCCCTCCTACTGCGGCAGTGTCATTGCCTCTTCTTCGCGTTGCGAAGAAGAGGCACAAGGAAGAGGTGAGGAGAAACAACCCGACAAAGGAGAAGACCGCAATCAACGCATTGTTGCGTTTGTGGGTTTTTCTTGTCGTACCAGAAATGAGTGGTTGGAATGGTGGGGGATGGTTAACAGTTGACGAGTCGTAGAACGGGGTCGAGGGAGGTCGGCATGTATGATGCACGACCTCCCCGCACAACCCCGGGTTCAATGCGAAAGAAGACGCATTGAACTTGGACAATGTGGGAGTCGATGGAACCTCACCGGTCAAGTTATTTCCAGACACATTGAAAATCTCCAATGCAGACTGATTGAGCTTGGGGAGAAAACCGGTAAAGTGGTTAACCTGTAACTTAAGCGAGTAAAGCAACCCCAGGTCATTGAGTTGAGCTGGGAGGGTACCGGAGAAGTTGTTGAAGCTCAAATCGAGGACACGGAGTTTGCGAAGCGAGACGATGGAGTAAGGAAAGAAGCCAGTGAAGGAGTTGTGGGAGAGGATGAGAGAGCGGAGATTGGTGAGCGGGGAGAGGTCGGGGATGGGGCCGTAAAGAGAGTTGTTGCGGAGGACGAGGACGCGGAGTTGGTCGAGGCTCGTGATGGAATCTGTGGAGATGGTGCCGCGGAGGGAGTGGTTAGGGAGGGATAGGCGAACCACGCGGCCTGCTTGGCATTTGATGCCTTGCCATTGGCAGTAGTCGAAGTGTTCGTGGAGTGTGTAGAGGAGTGTGTTGTCTTTGTCTGCTTTCGCTTTGAAGGTTAGTAGTGAGGCTGCGTCGTTTGGGGGTGTTGGTGTGGGTGTGGGTGTGGGTGTGGGTGTGGGTGTGGGTTGGGGGTTGGCATAGTGAGCAAAAGTGAGCAAAAGGAGGAGTTTTTGGAGGTGCATTGTGTTGGGTTTTTAGACAAAGGTCATGGATAAAGTGAAGTGAAGTGAAGTGAGAAGAGTTTGAGGAAGTGAAGTGAGTTTAAGGAAGTGAAGTGAAGTGGGAAAAAGGGAGGTTTTTGGGAGGGATTGTTGGTTGGTCACTTGGTTGGTTGGTTACTTGTTGTAGGCTTGTCCGTAGGGTGGGGGTGTGGGCTAAAGGGCAAATATGTGGGAAGCAGCTGGATGAACTGTTTTTGGTGGACTAGAGGAGGACTCACGTGGATTTGGAAAGGGGTTTTGTCATTTCTTGTGTTGGAAATTGCAGTTCACAGGTTGATCGAGTTTTTTACATACAAATTGAATAGTTTGAAAAGGGTTTTGAGTTGTCATAATTTTTGATGGATAAGTTGGAGAAAATTTTGAATGTGTTTTGTTGTCTTCATAATTTTTAATGGATAGTAATGTATGGATTATGGAGTAATCTTTGATAGGTTAAGTTAGCAAATTTAGTTTGGATAGGTTAATAATTTAAGAAAGTCTTGGGAGAGACAGTTTACTGTTATATTAAAAGTAGACGGAGCCATGTTGGTCCAACAAAGACATATAACTTACACTCCGTAATTCAATTTGGACTTTTAGGAAACTCAAGAAAATTAACTTTTAAGATATTGATATAATTTTATAATAAAAATAGACGGTCTTTTTTAAGAATTTGTGCAATAATTTAGTTGAAGGGAACATATATAAGAAATTTACAAATTTTATTGAGGTAGTAAGTTGAGATTTTAGCAAACATATGTTATTGCAAGCTAAAACGCCATTTACCAAACATGGTTGATTTATAATTTTTGCTATGCTTTTTCACAAATTATTAGAGGAGACCGTCTACTTTTATAGTAAAAGTAGACCATCTCTTTACTACGTAAATCTTCTCAAGCTCTCTACAAGCCTAAATTATCTATAGATTTATGTGCCTTTATTGGGTCAGTATAACTTGGTCTACTTTTATAATAAAAGTAGACGGTCTCTCCCAAGACTAGCTGCTTTTTTATGGAGCCAAAGATTCTTTAGGTTTTTTGGATTCAATGGACTAAATAAAAATGGCTCTGATCAAACCATCTTTGCTCTAATTCCATGAAGCTGAAAATGGTGGTCCCGTTTTTGCTTTGGGTCAATTGGAAACAATCTCTTTACAATAGCTCTTTGTTATTGCAAGGATAAGGTTTGATTTCCGTCCGACCCCCCTTTACCTCGCTTATTGCTGAAACCTTTTTAAAGGCACTGGGGTATATGAAAATGATGATGATGCTATAATTTTCTATCAGATTTCTACCCTTTTTGCCATTTTCATGCATTTTCCTATACCTCTTCTTTAATTTTTGCCTCATTATTTTTTGTTTTAGATTAATTGAGGTCCTAAATGGAGAAAATTGTATACCAATTATTATAGTCATATGTGAGATATGATAAAAGAATAATGCTCCATTTAAAAGTCAAATGGGTCATTCTTCTCGATAGTAATTAGTTTGAGTATACAACAAGTGAATTTGTGGAATAAGTTGTTGGTCTCTCATTCTTTTATTAGGTGTTCTTTCCTCGTTTCGAACTAAAACTCATTTGGATATGTATTATACTTGGCTTTAGACTATATAAAATGTACAAAATTATACCCGATACTTGATCTTTTGAGTTTATAATAAGACGATCAAAGTAAATCTTTCCACATAATAATGTTTGATGCATTATTTGCAATTTAGATTACACTAACTCTAATATGAAAAGCAAAACGAGACAATTATGGAATAACCCTCAATCATTTATATTTTTGACGTCAACTAGCTAGCGTTTAACTAGTACTCCGTACAACGTAAGTAGCTTCTCTTATCATTGTAAATAAATTTTTTCCCTATTGTTAAGATAAAGTTACTCATGTATAGGGAACTTAATCAAACTCTCCATCTTTTCTTTTAGGCAAAGTGAATCAAACTCTTCAAGAAGCTTTTTTGCATGATGAGATGTAAGTGGGGCCTTTTGGCAAGTGATCACAAGAAGCAAGAGCACGAAAGATCTCCAAAGTCTTTCTTTTTCAAGGTCGAAAAAAAAAAGAAAAGTAAACTTTGAGAAAAGTGGATTTCATCAGACTGCTTTCTGATCATGCTAAGCCATACAATGTGCACCTTGTTAGACCTGAGTACTCTCGATTTATTTGGTTTCTTACAACTTTTCAAGAGCATATGAAAAGCAAAAGTGTATACATTGCAGGTCGTTCACTTCAATAACAGTTATTGATGAACAGTGTCAATAACACACCCCCAATTTGTCGTTTTGCCAACAATTTGAAAAACAGTAGAAGTGGATGATAGCTGTCTTCAACCCAATGTTAACCCCACCCCGTTTCTCACTTCCTCACACAGCTATCCCCCGTTACGCCTCTCTCTCCTCTGCCATCCATCTCCATGACCATCCAACCATCATCCCATACCCCTTCTCCTCTCATTCTAATCCATCCATACCTCATATAACCTGATTCTTTCTCTCTCTCTCTCCCATATTTTGCGCGCTCACATTTTCAGTCCAATTTTAAATATTCATCAAAAATTCGAATCCCCCAAAATATATGGCGCCCAATTTCATTATTTCTAATATCCCAAATTAAAAAGTATTTCTCAATTCTTTCCCATTTGTTCCCTAATTCTTTCCCATTCCTAAAACCCTAATTTTTTGTAGGTGAATATTAATATGCAATTTATAATGAGAGGTATGTGAGCCTTTATTTTTTTGTTGTTCACAATCAATGCTCAATATGTGTTAAATTGAATGGTATCCTCTGAAATTAGCTTTAATGAGTTCCATAACTAGGTAATATAAAGAATAAATTTTGTGGTATACTGCCTTGTTGAATGTGGGTTTCTATGTACCTGTATCTGGCATTGTAGAGAGAAGTGAAGATTGTGCTATACTTTTGTTTACTTCGTCTTTTGATATTTATAATTTAATGAGATGATAATGCCCATGACGGGTTTCGTCTTGTGTTGGGTTGTGCACTATCAATGAATGAGTCCTTTGCATAGTCGAACCTCACCAGCTCTAACTTTCCGTCTTCTTGCTATCACTTAATGCACAGCCTTTGAAGGTACATTCTTACTTATCCTCAACTGTGATGAACCTTTTGCTGACTTATGGTTTACCGCAGTTTATTGAAATGTAGTGGTCATTATTGTTTATTTTGCCTATGAAATTCTGAGTATGATATGTATAGTTTATGTTGTTTACTGCTATTACAAATTAACGGTAATAGTGTGGTTGTTTCTTCATGGTAGTTGTTGCTGCTGCTGTTGTGAGCTTCTATGAAACAACTAATTTAATAGTAGGACTGTTAGGATAAACTGATTTATGTTGTGGACACAAAAGAGAGCTATCTGTTGCACGTGTAACCTAGTTAGGTCGGCCTGGTGTATTCAGTTTGTTGTTGACCTTCACTTTGGCTTGACTCCTCAGAACTTAAGTAGTGTAAAATTTGTATATACTTAAATCTAGGGTGATGTTTATTGTATGCATATTTCTTTTGAGTCATGTACTTCATTACCTTGTAGATGTGGGATATGGATCAGTTATTACAAGGCTTTAGCTCTGGGACTAAAAATGATGCAAATGCCTCAAACAGTGATAGTAATGGCATGGATGTTGATTCAAATCTTCCTAATCTTCTAATGGTATGTTTGATTAACCTTAGAATTGGAATATTTGCAGTATTTGATTGAATGACTTTCAGATGTTCATGAGCTCTTTGTAACGGGGTATCACGAGCTATTTGATTGAATGACTTTGACATGCTTCAAATCGGGGTATCACGAGCTTTTCTTCAGAGTTTCATCTTTTCTTTTAACGGAATATTTTAGTATTAAGAAGGATTATCGGCTGGTTTGCTATCAGCTGACAGTTCTGATAAGCATACTTAAATTATATTGATTGCTTTGTCTTAGGTTTGGAAAGAGTGTCATCATTTGTCTATTCCTGAGCAGACTGCATGTGTGGACCTCAAATAGTTGCATATAGGACATTATTAGGACGCCTCAAAGTTACTCCTGATGACCCAAGTCGTTTGCTCTTATCATGTTAGTGGTGGCTACTAGTCTACTACTGTCTTGGAGCACTTGATTATCCGAGCTACCTGATAGAGAAATACGTAAGTGTTTTACATAGCAAATTTACCAGCACTTGTTATTTTTTTACTCGTACTGTCGTACATGTACATGTACATACCGTCTCCTAATAAAAAGATTGGATGTTTTACATAATATTGGTCCTATTATCAAAAAGGATCCTGATTCCTACATTCTATAGATTATTTTCACACTGCTTCATATGAGTTCTTTTTGATAAACCGAGCATGTTTGAGTAGTCAATAGAGATGCTCTAAAAATACTAGTGTCAATAGTCTGACAGTGTTTCAGCACTAACTGCTAAGCTGCCATAGTGCTTAGGATGGTGCCCTTGGCACAAACATTGACAAATCCTTTATTGGTATAGTTGTGAAGCAGTGTTATTCTCATGTTTGGAGATCAAGAATTTGGATTTTTATCAAATTACCAAATCGTGAATTCTCATAGAGC
>CAAKMY010126848.1:35168-59796 GCA_901111285.1 Corrigiola litoralis | reverse complement strand
ACACGTGGCATGCAACTATTGGATGGATATATCCTACGTGGCATGCCACGTGTCCAACTTATGACTTCCTACCCACTAATATATATAGATATAAGATACTAAAATTGAGCTTAAAGAGATGAAAGTTGTTGAAAATTATGTGAAAAGAATCGAAATTAAGAGCGGATAGAGGAGTATATTTTATTTTGGATGATGTCGTAAGTCGTAACCTGCAACCGCTATTTATGGTGTGCATCAATCCATTTGCTTTATTGGCAAAGGAGGTAAAGATAAGAAAACTACCTTCATGGGATTACACTCTCATAATTAAGATGTTCAATAAGAACATGGGCTATCATATGCTTTCATCAATCAATAATCGGATAAATGGGCTCCAAATGAGAGTTTGGCACTCGCAAATTTGGGTTGCTATTGCTATGTAGAAAATTTCACCACTATGGAATACTAAAAATATGTCCTGGCCTAATAAGGTCCCTGGAGTGACAATTAGCACCATGAAAAAATGAGTTCCGTATTTCATACATGAAGAGGAACCCATCGAAACTGTGAGTGATAACTATGACACATAGAAACCAATACCATAGGTCCATAGTTGTAAACTACCAGCTTTGTGAGGAGATTAGAAAGTAGTACTCACTCTTTTATTATCTCATCACTTAATATAAGATTTCTCAATGTTCGAATTTACAGCAACATGCATGATCGTCAATGCAACCTCCATTCTCCCATCCGCCATAGTGGTCAGCACAAATCAGCACACATGAATACTTATTGCATCCTCCAGGAAGAGATTTTGGAGGGACAGGCTTGATGCATGGATACGCAACACTGCTACCTATTATTCGTGTTAGCACAGGAAGAAACATTCAGTCAGCGGAAATAACTGGATGAGATTTTTTTTTTTTGGTAATAAGTAGAGAAAAATTAACACTAGAAGGAATGCCAACTAGATACCGTATAGGATGACAAAGAGCAACAACATGAAGGTGGTGGCAAAATAGGTCTTCGTCATGGTTAATGTTCCACTTAAGTATGGAGTATAGAAGAAGATCGATCCTCTACCCTGCAATGAATTGTGAAGTTATATGCTGAAGTGCTCATAACAGAGTTTATATAGTCGAATACAAACTGAAGAAATGATTCTTGTAAAAGAGACAAAAGCTAACGGAAGACCCTTTTTCCCGTTGGTTTAAAACATCCTACATTTATGACGGTGTAAATGGTAGATACCAGATACATAATCCAGGCAAAATGTCATTTAGTGGCAGTAACTTAACGTAGTACTACACTGCTACATTAAGTATATATGATCTTCAATGATTTTGTATGTTGGATTGTTGGGTACGTAGAATTGTGGTGAATACTAGCTCTGTGGATACAAAGAAGATTTCCGTAGAACATGGAGTGAAGGGCAAAGGAAGTACTAAATATAACACAGACTATTAAGAAACAAACAATATGAAGAACCACTCAATATGGTTCCAGTTCCACCAATGACAAGATTCAAAGAGGTTTAGTACGTTGTACATATCTTTTGCTGTCAAAAACATATTTGAAATCTTCCCGAGAAAGGGTAAGCGAATGATATATGAAATTTATATGGACAAACATTTACAAAACATAACAAAGTAATAAGCTGGCTGTCGTTCATCTTATATTTACTATCCAGACTGAGCTAATCATTTTTCAAGGTATCTCGAGTCCCTTAGTGAACCGCAAAAGTTTCCTCTGAACGTGAGCAAAGCCTATTAGCCTGTCGCGCTGTAGCCTGTAGGCAAGCATCTTGTTTTTCTATTCATGTACATCCTCTACTTGTGAATCATAAGGACGCATATTATTCCCAAGTTTTGGTTTCAGCAAAATTAATAGTGTGTAGCAGTCGGAGACTGCATGCACTCCCTCACTAACTCTTGGATCTTTCTCTTCATAAGTTTATCCTTAACCCCAGTAAGCATATTCCTATAGAACATCTCTAAACGTCTTAGCTCTTTTAAGTCTGCTGACTCCAACATAGTCTCCCATTCTTTTGCAATGTTGTAATTACCAGAATCGAGCAATGAGGATGGAATGTCTCGCTCATCCAAAGGCCTCCCAAAGAGTGAACCATGAAGAAGGCTAGCATATCGTTCCATTGTTGAAAACTTTGATTGCAAAAGCTTCATCTCCTCAACAGCCAACGACAACTTTTTCTCCGCATCTGTCACTTCACCTTCTGCACCCTTCTTCTCAACCTTCTCTGATTCTTTGCTGCTTGATTCCACCCCGTCTTTGAAATCTTCTGATAGCGGAGGCCACAAAACCATGGTAGGAAAGTAAGAATCTCTCAGCTTACCATCGCCAAGAACCCCACTCCTGCCTCGTCCCCAAGACCAAAGCTTGTAGCCATCATCCGCAACAAGGACAGTATGAGCTGCTCCACATGCTACTTGAAATGGCTCAGCAAATTTTGGTCCACCTGGCCCGTTACACAAGATAGGTAACGGTAAAACTGCATCTCCATGGTCAATCCCGGAAAAACTAACATCAGGGCAAAGGCCTAGACCCCGCTCCATACCCCATGACCATACTTCTCCGGCAGATGAAACTATACTGGTATGAAATAACCCACAATCTACAGAAACAAAATAGACATGTTTCGGCAATTCTTTAACAGGTTCAGGGAGCAAGGCATTTTGGGAAGTGCCATGTCCAAGCTGACCATTTTCTCCTTGGCCAAATGTCCAGCAGACACTTTCTAATGCATCCCTTGGCCTCTTTTTGAGAGTGAGCACCACAGTATGATAAGCTCCACATGCCACCTCATAAGCCACTTGAGCAGATCTCTCGCTGAACTCTGCAACAACTTGGGGTTGTGATCTGCTTTCCGTATCTCCCAACCCTAGTTGGCCATGATTATTATTACCCCACGTGTAGCAGACAAGATCATCACCAGTGTGTGTTTCCCCAGCACTGACTAGAGCAACAACATGCTCATTTCCACAAGCCACCTTAGCAACTGTGTGACCATAAAAAACCCAGAGTGGGACTGGGGTAGAAATACTTGAGAGTGAGTATGTATCATCAGATGGACTGCTAGGGTGTGGGCAGTTGCCCCACATCCAGAGTGTCCCAAGGTTATCAATTGCTAGTGACATAAACCCACCAGCTTTGATTGCAGAAACCTGTAATCAAACGTTAAGAGATATGTTCAGTTCCAAGTTTCATCATGAATCATCGCTTTTAACTCTTAAGTAACCTATTAATTAAAAGTTCTCTTCCAACCTTCAATGGTGTTTTACTCTTTCCATCTAATTCATCATCACCAAGGGATCGAGGAGAATTCAACTCGACAAACTTAGGTAGCTTACGGGGCACAGAAATGTTCTCTCCATCAAAACCAAGCTGGCTATCTATTAATAGCCAAGCATTTAGCCAAAAAAGAAAAAAAGAAAACATAAAAAAGCTCGCATTTAGAAGGTTAGGTAGAAGAAAGAATTAAAAAAAATATACAGAAAAACAAGCATAACAGAGTGGTGGTCAGAATAGTACAGGTATTGTAGCCCCAGCACCAAATTGATCCATCATCTGCAATATTCCAAGGACGAATCAGAATTGGAAATGAAGAGCTCTAGTAAAGGTAACTCAAGACTGCATCAGAATAAGGCACTCAGATTTAAAGAAAAACTTTTGACCTAGAAATTCTCATGAGTTAATCCAATCAAGTAAGCAAAAATTATCCCATAAGATCAATTCCTTCCATTCTTTCACTAATAAGATAATTACGCGTTACAATAAGTTAATTTGATTCCCACAGCTAAAGTAATGCTCATTGATCGACGGCCATGGAGCTGATATTTAGGATAATAGCTTTTTTCACTTAGCAGGATCACAAATAGTTTTGGACCTCATGGCTTGTTAATAAACAACACAAACTGGGGCACTACACAATATAGAGGATCATCACCAACATCAACATCAACATCAACACTAACATGATAGAGGAATCATCATCAACATCAACATCACCATTATAGACTATATTAGAGGTATGCCGAAGCAAGATACGTACAGCATGGAAAAATTAAGCATAACTGATTACAGTATGACTCACTCTGACATTGAACACTACGACTTAAAATTAACACTCCAATTTCAGTCAGACCACAGGAATCAGACTAATAGTGGTTACATAAAAGTAACTTGATAGTTGACCCCATCCCTTGACGATTGCAAAAACTCAAAACAAACCAATGTAATTACACACAAAATACATCATAAACATAATCAAATTACAAGCAAAAAAGAACGACCAATCTCACATTCAAGTACTCAACAAGTTTTTGAGGCCACTCTTTCACTTAACAGAAAAGAACCATGATTCTTTTTTCACAAATGACAAGTACACATGGTACATACATACACCCAACAACAACTGTTTCAAAGATACAGTAACCACAAAGAGGTAAATTTAGCAATATTCTTACCATCAAGAGCAAGACTATGATAAGCACCAGCAGCAACCCCAACAAAAGTAAGACCTTTATCCTGATCATCTGACTCAAATTTGATGGGCATGGGCATAGTCACATCAGACTCAGAACCATTCCCAAGCCTCCCAAATGTGCCTCTTCCCCAAGAATACACCTTCCCGTCTCCTACCAATAATTCCATGACACACCCATCAGTCCAAACATGTATAACATTACAAAGTATTCATATTTATGTCAGATCATACTATGAATAAATGCATATGTGGGTGTTAATTACTGCTTACCAGAAAGAGCAAGAGTGTGAGCTTCACCAGCAGCAATGGCAACCACCTTGTGACCAGGGTTGCGGACTGGAAGTTGAGGAGTTTCGTCTTCGTGCTCCATTGGTTTAAGCAGCTATGGATAAGCAGACAGTAAAGAGAAGTGCTTAGTCTAGTTGCTGTGATCAGTTTGTACTTATAGACTTATAGTAGTGCGACAGTCAGTCTAAACTCTCTTAAAGTGTGACTCTGACACATATTAAGTTGAGTAGTTGACTATGATTCAATTTCAAGGGTGTACTCAAAATAAGTACAATGGCTTATGGAGGATGTTCACATAAACTTCCCTCTACTAAATTCTTATGTTATATTCTACATCACTTATCTTATACTCCATATTGAAATATTCCATTTTTTTGGAGTAAACTCCCAAGATTTTAACTCAGGCATTCTGATGCAAATTATGTGAAATAACTAGCTCCACTCAAAACTAAGTTAATGTTGAGACAAGGATTACAAGTATTAACTAATGATTGGTCTTAATCATTATTTTAGACTTTTAGTTACTCCGTACGATGGTGTTCTTACGCTAACAACAAACAACTACGATGTACCAAATGTTTAACTTATTAAGGACTCGAAAATCTGACACGTTGTTGTTAGGTTTATGACAATTCATAGTTATATACTTATATATAATGTGATGATGCTTGAACCATTGACTAGTTTGATGCTACCTATTATAAATAAATTCAAGTTGTTAAACATATTTGGATGCTAGAGCAATCACATACGTGTTGTGACAATGTAATAGTTATATAATTACCCACTTATAGTATATGTATTGAGGAGCGAGGTTAATCCAATGGTTGTAAATTTAACATTAATTATTTCATGTATTAAAAAAGGGTATGTAACAAAAGTTATGTTGTTGATAATATAATTAACAAAATACATGTCTACAAAAATCAATCATTAAAGAAAAATAAATAAATGAAATAAAAAAAAAGGGTTCATGATACCTCAAACGATATATAACCAATTAATCCATACATAAACCAAAATTCTTAGATGCACAAACATCATACCCTAGACACCTAGTCTCCTTGAGTACCTTGTCATTGTATTTCTTTTCCAATCAAATAGTCCCTTCAATACATTTCTATCATTCCTATCTTAAGGAAAAAACTTCAATACCATTTCTGTAATACAATAGTATCATCAAGATGGAAGGATGGCAAATGCTAGTGAAGCATGCTTACGAGAGGCAAACGAGGTGGCAGATGTGATCTGGCGAATATAGGGATCGATATAGCTGGCGGCTATAAGGAATTCTATGCTCCTCCTAGCTCTATTCAGGCTACTCTCCTTCAGGACCTTCTAGGGTCTTCTAGGAAGAGGATGGTTTAGTGCTTGCTCTATTTATTTCTTGTTTTGTTGTTCTTTCATTTCCTTTTTACCCAAAAAAAAATATATTAGTGTTCTTTAATTGGTTACGAAATACAAAAATGCGGTACTCTCCAATGTCTCTATCAACGATACAAGTGCATGGCATATATGTTGGCTCATGTTTTGACTTTGATTGTGAAATTGATGAAGAGTCGTACATGTATTGCAATGTTTACTTTACATTTTACTTTAATCAAAGAAGTAAAACTGCTCATTTTATAAATGTTGTCAGAAGACAATCATTTTTAAAAAATTAATTAAAATAATGCTCCAAAGAACAATTTTAACTTACCACATTAAACAATTTCATACTAGACTTTTGTATTTGCTAAAGATGCGTATGATAATTTTTTACTATAATAATATGACATTCAGGTTTGTACAGCAGGAAATGAAGTCCATCACGTCTGTTTACGAAGGGGTGGAGTTTACCAGCACGTATTCTATGAGAGTATAAATGTACATATCCAAAGAACAGCAAGGAAGGATGAAGAAAGCTAGAGAATAACGCATCCAAAGAACAGCAAGGTAGGCAATCGGAACATATCATAAAAATAAAACATGGCAAGGTGTTCAAATTGTCATTGCCTTCTTATACTTATTAATTTCGCTATTGCAATAAAAAATAATTTCGCGATTAAAATTGCAAACGAATGTGATTCGATTTAAGTCAATTATCTCAGGATTGGTAGAACTATCTCCAAATGATGCATGATGGAGAAGGACTGAAGACCAACTTGATAGCGCTCTATCTTTTTTTTTTTTTTTCCTTTTTTGGCTATACAATACTCCGTATAACAAAATTACAAGAGGTGTGTCCAAAAATATTTGGTTGAGAGGGAGGCTCGAGTGTCATTGTTATAAATAAAATTTATATCCAAATTATAGTACTACTTCATAATGACTTTAAGAGCTTAATTTAAAAATTAACCAAAAGACAAAATTTGTAATTTAGAATCATAAATAATTGGATGGGATGACCTAAAGCATTATAATTAAATGGATCGCAAGGGATATTTATTAAGGGATTGAAATATCATGTCATTAATTTTCTTTGGGATGGGATATAGCCTTAATCAAGCGCCAATATTATTCAAAATATCCCTTTAGGCATGTCTTCTTTTGCGAAATGGTCGATAGCCATTATGTTTATGTAAGACCACTCATTCTTTACACAAAATATCCTAAAATTAGTTTGTTCTCATTTATAAAGTAAACATAGTCATAATTGTAACAAAATGAACAATTTTTTTTATTAATATCATAAATAGTGATCAATTTAAGCGAAAAAAATCATTGTAAGACGATCTAATTTAAACTTCAAATGGTCTAATGTAACACTTTATGCAATTTTTATATTGTAACCATAGGGGTGTTTGTATTTCTTTCACCCATGGAAAAATTACACAATTGATTTAGATTGAAAAATGAAGAAAGACTATGCAATTCATATATAGTGACAATACCTATATCTATGTTGATAGTGGAGGTAAAAACATCCAATATCCTTTTGAGCTAAAATCATGCAACATATTTTTTTCTATGGGTGTGTAAGTGTGTTTGGCAAAAATGATTTAAATTAAATTGTACTTGAAACCTAAAAAAGTAAAAAGGTACCTAAAACCTGAAAAGGTTTACCTGAAAAGGTGACTTAAACCTTTTTAGATGACTAGAATTTTTAATTTTTCTGGTAACATAAGTAGCATATCTTTCCAGTTAACTTAAATGTATTTCAGGGTGTGTCACCAAACAACGTTAAAATTTAATGTGACTAAAATTTTGGTCAAATAAGATAGACTAGTCATATAAGGTGACTAAAATGACTTACCAAACACACCCTAAGACCATTGAAATATTGTTTCCATGTAATCTTGCTACCTTTGGTGGTTCACAAGTAACTTCTCATTTATTTACGGCTCCATTAGATAGGATTTGGGTCTGCGCTAATTATGGATTTGAACTTACTTAATTGAATTTATTAGACCTTAATCAAGATTTAAAACTAGTTTTATGAATGGTGATTCTTCAATAGCCTCTAAAATTTTGAAGCCAATATACCATAAGTAAATCATAGATGTTAATTTTGAAATGTTTAATACGAGTCATTAATCAATTTGACCTTTACAAAACAATAGCATGTGATAATTGATTAAATATCAATACAAGGATCCTTTTGTGTCCAATGGCTACAATCTTGTTGTATCTATTTTAAAATTTGTCTTTCATTATGAAAAACTTATGACATTTTTCATTTTGATATCTTTACTAACGAAAGGTAATTCAATATAAGGCTAAAATAAAAGAACATTTACAAATGTTTTAGAGGGTACAAAAATTGGGTATACTCAATACTAGAATTAAAAGTTATTGACATAATTTGTGCAACTTAGTTGGTCTAAGTGAAATTAGACCTATATATTGAGAATGAAGTTATAGTCCTAGAAGAGGAATCCTTGTGTTTGCCATTTTCAATAGACATAAGGGGAGAAAAAGAAAAAACAAAGTCAGCGTTTGACACGATTGGAAAACGAGAAGAAACACATTAAATATGTATCTTTCGTCATAGTATGTCACACTGATTCCAATTAACCATGACTACATATTTGTAGGCTATTAATAATGTCCAAGACTACATAAAATAGCGGCGAGGGCATGAAGAGTCTCCCATTTAAATAAAAAAGAATTGATATTTGACAATAAATAAAAAGATACTTCTAACATGTTCACCCATATATCTTTTGGTTTAACCAAGAATTTCGACCGAAAATATTAATCAAATCTATTTCGCAGCGGGTGTTCTCCAAAATGGTACGTAAACAATTGACCAAGAAATAAGCTCCATTCCCATTAATATGAATCGAACTCTTCACCACACGGTTAAGGAATAAAACGAACAACCACTATAGCACATCTCCTTGGTTACATTCCCACAAATATGAATATGCATTCAACTTGCTTGCTTAATTAAACATAGTATTAGAATATAACAAATAATTGGGCCTCAACTATCAGCTTTAGAATTTTGATTGAATTGCTCCTCTAACATTATATCATAGCACGATATACATAGAGCCTTCGATCTCAAATCCCACGAGGCCCCTTCTTTGAAAAGTAGAATATTTTAGCATGAATATGTCGAGAGTCTATACATCATCCACGTTTCAAGCCCAATAGTCTTTACGATGAGGGGTCGTATTAGTCCTCTAATGCAAAATAAGAGTGCTAAAATATATTTTTGGAGTGCCAATAATCTTGGCTTAGGAAAATGAACGAGGAAAACCAAAACATGTTTAACCAAGGGTTGCACCACGGGGAGTAGTCTTGGGAGATACCGTTTACTTTTATTATAAAAGTAGACCAAGCCAAGCTGGCCTAATAAAGGCATATAAATATACAACTAATTTAGGTTTGTAGGGAGAATAAGATAATTTACCTAGTAAAAAGTTGGTCTACTTCTATTATAAAAGTAGACAATCTCTTATAATAATTTGTGTAGATTAACCGCAGGTATTTTATAAAAGGTAACGGTTGGCTAAAAAATGTGCTCCATTGCCTCAGACAAGGATCGAACTCAGGAAAACCGAAGCATGTAACTGAACAAGCTCGCAACATACAGCTCCCGTCGTTGTACCAGTTCATGCTCTGAAATTTGAATTCCATCATTTCTCACAAAACAAAGCTACAAACTTGCAACTTTACACCCCTATACACGTACTATAGCCATGCATATAACATTACAAAACATGCAAAACCACCCATATTCATATAAAACACCAAACTGAACTAAAAAGCAACCTTTTTTTATAATGTTTGGCGCAAATGTAGCGCAATGGACATCAAAGATCCTATCTTTATCACGTCAAGGGTCATTCAACAAAGCCCTAACCATGTTCTTGAATATGCAAAGAGCTGGTATACAACCCAATGAGCAAACTTTCTCAACTACATTAACTGTGTGTGCTCAATCAGGGTGCAAATCATTTGGGTTAGGATTGCATGGTGTAGTACTCCGAAAAGGGTACTCGAAACAGCTTTTTGTTTCGAGTGGTTTGATTTCTATGTATTGTAGATATGGTGGGGTTGGGGATGCACGTAAGGTGTTTGATGAAATGCCTGAACGAGATGGGGTTGTTTGGAACTCTATGATTTCTGGGTATGCTCAGAGTGGGTTCGGGGAGGAGGGTTGTAAGTTGTTTTGTGGGATGGTGGAGGAAAAAAGTGGTTTTGTTAATGATTTTAGTCTTGCTAGTGTGATCAATGCTTGTGGGAGTGTGAGGTTGTGTAGATTGGGTTGGAATGTGCATGGTTATGTGATTAAGGTTGGGTTTGATTTGGATGAGTTTGTGGGGAGTTCTCTTGTGGATATGTATTCGAAATTTGGTGAGTTGGGTAGTGCGCGTAGCGTGTTTGATCAGTTAGGGAGTAGGGATGTTGTAGTGTGGAATACTATGATTAGTAGGTATGCTCAAAATGAGTGTGAAGAAGAAGCGATTGATTTGTTCCTTGAGATGGAAGTTGGAGGGGTTTTTCCTAATTATACGACGTTTTGTGCTGTCATGGATGCGTCATCTGTGATGTTTGATGGTGTACTTGGTAGATATTTGCATGCTAAAAGCTTGAAGTTTGGTTTTCTATCAGATGTTTATGTTGGCACTGCACTTGTTGATATGTACTCCAAGTGTCTGATAATGGCTGATGCTGAACGAGCTTTCTTGGAGATGTGTACGAAGAATGTTGTGTCATATAATGCACTTATCACAGGGTATGGGTTGATTGGTGATCATGAAAAGGCATTTAGTACTTATTCATTTCTGAGACTTCAGGAAATGAAACCCGATCGTTACACATTCATTGGCCTTTTAGCATCTGCTGCTGCATCTTGTGCCTTTCTTGAAGGAGCACAAGCTCACTCACACTCTATTAGGCTTGGTATGGACCAATATGTTTTAGTGGGCAGCTCCATTGTGAATTTTTACTCGAAGTGTGGGTTCTTTGACTGCGCAATAAGGGCATTTGATTCTTTACAAGGGAACAATGTTGTTTCTTGGGCTGCTATTATCTCAGGACTTGTGCAAAACAATGAAGGTATCAAAGCTCTTAAGATGTTCTGTGAAATGCACAAGCTGTCGCAAAAAGCAGATGAATTTTCTTCCTCTAGTGTCATCAAGGCAGTTGCCAGCCTGGCAGCTGCTGCACAAGGAAGACACTTGCATAGCTATGTGATAAAAGTGGGCCTAAATCACCAAATATTTGTGGGAAGTGCACTAATTGACATGTACTCCAAATGTGGGGTGGTGGAAGATGCATACAATTTATTCTCTGAGATGCCTGAGAAAAATGTTGTGTCTTGGAACTCTATGATAATAGGTTATGCTCAAAATGGTTACTCCAACGAAGCACTGCTCCTGTTTGGTGAAATGGAGAAGGTTGGGATCTTGCCCAATTCAGTTACTTTTGTGGGAGTTCTCCTTGCCTGTTCTCATGCAGGACTGGTTGAAGAAGGCCGGGGCTATTACCAACTAATGCAATGCCACTATGGAATTATACCTTTAATAGAACACTGCACCTGTATGGTAAATCTCCTAGGTCGTTCTGGTTACGTTAACGAGGCAGAAGAGTTCCTTCTTAGTTCATCTTTTAAAGAGGACCAAGTGATATGGAAGTCTCTCCTCACTTCTTGTGAAGCTCACAAAGATTTTGATGTCGCTGCTAGAGTTGCAGAGTACTGTTTGCACCTAAAGCCTGATGACTCCTCTACCTATACCATTCTATCCAACATATATGCAACTAAACAAGTATGGTCAGAGGTTGGAAGGACAAGAGATTGTATGATGATGGCAGATGTTACAAAGGAACCCGGGTGCAGCTGGATTGAAGTTAACAATTGACTGGTGTTTTGGATTTTGGTAATGAAATGCATTCTCATTTGCCTCCTGAAATTACAATCAGCTATGCCAGAAATTGGAGATCATGGTCATGGATTTCATTGACTTCGCATGCGAGGGTATAGTTGACTGATGCAAATGTTTCTTCAGATTGTAAATGTCAATGATGGTTAATTCATCTTAACCTATGATGTCTGGTTAAAATATTTCTCTGTTTTCAGGGTTCAATCGAAGACAGTTGCCTACTCAGTATGTCTGCACAGGGAGTCAAATTTCACTGGAGCGTGTATTTTGAGAGGTAAGTCTGACTTTGCTTACTGTGGCAATGCCAATATGTTTATTTATTTGAATACAGGGGAGATGTGCGTAAGATACTAAAAATATTCCTGTTGTTGATTTTAAAGGTTACAGTCCATCTTTCCCTACTAAATCTAGGAATGAACCCTATATTGAAATGCAGGAGATGCATCTTTGATCAGGAACCAAGTGCAATAGATGATAAATGCTATGTCATCTCTGTGAAACGATCTCTGTGTTCGCTAGGGATAGACCTGCATTTACCTTGACCGCCCTATGTCCTGGCTTGCTGGATCTATGCGGGGTCATTTTGTAGTTGTGGTGGCTATGCGATCAGTTTTTAGCCCAATGCATTTGAGCTCTTATTCATGGGTGTGAGTATTTGTAGATCTGAGGACTGTAGCATATACGAAGTGGAACATGGTTCTTAAAGAAAGAAAGAAGGTGAAAGGAAAGGAATAAAATTGCCAATCTATTATACACAGTTACAAAAAGCTTCCCGAGATTATGGCAACATTTGGTCTATCCGTGCGAAGGAAACTGAATGGGACCAATTTCCTCGAGGGGCACAGAAATCTGAGGATTGTTCTCAAGATGGAATAGACAATTGAGGGTATTAAAAACATGCGGCGGAAGCAATTTATCATACCATATGATTATAGAATACCAAACCCAGGGTCATTTACAAGTATAAAAATGACTTATAAGTATGATACCTTTGAAGCGTGCCTTAATTAGCCAAATAATATGAAAATAAGAAGCCTCAGTACAGAGGTGTCCACTTGTACAATGAATGAAAGCCCTTCGCTCCTTTTCTAGAACTTGAGGGAAAAACTTCTCTCTTACTAGAGCAAGATTGGCAAGCACGTGGATGATCCTTTTGTCTTCTAAAAAGTTTCCTCATTATTTGTCAGCAATCTTGGCCAGCCTAGTGTTATGTCAATGTCAATATGTGCTTCACGGCTGTATAGTGTGCATTAGATGCTCTAGTCTGCTTCTTGCAGAGAGAGATTCAGAGAGTACAGTTTTTAAGGGGCATATGGAGGGAGCAGAGTACCAAATTTTGGAATGATGGAAGTACATAGGCAGGACAGTTGTCCTAACAGTTACTTCATGGTTTCGAGTCACACTACCGTGCTACTGTTTCTGGAAGATGAAATTCCTTGGTGATTAAGAGTGAAGCAGTACAGGATATGACTTGATGATTGAAGGTCTAAAGCTGGATGGAGCACCAAATAATCTATTTAGAAATCCATAGATGTGGCCATGAAGCTGTGGTCTCAGTCTTCTCTATTTAATTTTATTCCTAGACACGGTTATAAAGTTTGGCTTTCCAGAAGCTCTTGCAACAAATTGATCAACGTAGTTGATAAACAAAGTATACCTCAGCAGAACTTTCTACTATTCGGCACGCGTTTCGACGACTCTTGACGGTAAAAAGGCTGGTAAGTTTCCCTTGCATCTGTTGGGATTTAGTAGTTTGTAACTTGAGGTAAAAGAAACCGGACACAGAATTGATTTGACATCATAGGCTGAAGTTTGTCTTTCCAAATGCTCAATGTACAGGACACTGTAATTAAAAGAGAAGAATGTGCTTTAGAGTTTAGATTTTTATGGCTGAGCTTGTAGTCTGAAATTCTTTCAGCTGACAAATAATTTTCTTCTTCAACTTTGAAATGTCCCTTGATCTGTTCATCTCCTTGTGTTTAGTTCATCATTCTTGACAAATGGTTCCGCGTTCTCTTAGTGCATCGCAGAAAAGCACATGACCAAGAGGTGTAGCTTCTTGCTCTGATTTGCACTATATAGGGTAACTTCTCAGCAGAATCCAACATGTCTCATGCCCTCCCCCCTTCTTTTATTTTGAGGTGGGGGTGGGGCCGTGGGGGTGTTGATCTAAATATGGCTTCTTTCTTTCGTTCTTTACTGTTGAACATCCACTGGCTGTGAGATTTTTCTATTGGGACAAAGGATTGTGTATTGTTTAGCTTAACTTAACTTTTTGGATAGGTGTAAACATCAGTAGGCTTCTAATGTGCTCTCTCTGTCACTCACAAAATATATATAAAACCTTGTAGAAGTAACCCTGATAAAATGTGTTTGATCCAAAAAAAAAAAAAAAAAAAGAGACTGATATAATGTCAGCTTCTGCTTGTATAAACAAAATGCAAGGTCTACTCACATTTCCATTTGCTTTGTTCAAACTCCAGAATGATGACTTGACAAAGCTGCATTTGTGCAACCGGCAACTGTAGTGCGCTGTTCTATTCTTTGCAAGCAACGGCGGAAATCTCTCTATTGAACTGTCTCTATGTATATCACTTCTCGGTTTGTAGGAGTGACCCCTGATCCGTTTGACTTATGGATGCAGCATCAAAACTGTGTTTGATATTGACTGATGATCAGGAATGTCATATGTTTCTACAACACATAATAATGATCTAGGATATCCCCACAAAGTGCAGCTGATTTTGACAGTTGAGATCTGCAGCTGATTTTTTCACAATGTTCATCAAAGGCAGTCCTGATATTAATGATGTGATTGTTGAATGTCTGAGTATGTTTCCTTTGCGAGTTCTCCTTGCACGAATTTCACATATTGGAGCTGTCTTTCCAAAACTTATGGTCTTGGAGATGTTAATGGAATTGTGCAAGTTCCAGAGCAAAAGCTCCAACCCAGGTGATTTCCCTGTTCAGTATGGTGGGTGATCAGATGTGCAATTTAGGCATTTAGCAGAGGTAGTGCAGGAAGAGTATCAGGACGAGCCGTTTCAGATAAACCGTCTCGTTTTTTTACTGTGAAGACGTTGAACAGTTGCCATTTCAACCTCCGACGAAATTTTTTCTCCTTTGGGCTAAACGGTATGCATTATATATTTATATGTCATACTTGGTAAAACTTTTCAAATTTTTGGTGTTACAATAATAATTAACTGTCGTGCTTGTACTTGACTTCTGATATGTTCTGACTTCTGAATAACAAAAGCAGTAAATTGTCAATTTGTTTGCGACAAAACCTTTTTTCTTAATATTCCCTCAAAAAAAAAAAAAAACCTTTTTTCTTAATATATGTGATCTATTGTGGCCTGTGGGCTTGTTGCCCTAAAGTATTCAGGATTCATCATATACAAGAAATGACCATGCAAAACTCTGATCCGTTGCTCCTGCCTCATTGGATGAGAAGGTTCATCAATCATCCTAAACAAGATTTATGAGCTACATCACATGGTCACCAAGGGTAGGAAAGATCATTAAGTTAACAAAAACTAGCAAAATTAATAAGTCACACCTGGTTAACTGTCGCATAATCTTAAGCTTGAAAGTTAGCAGCAGTCAGCACATATATATGTGATAACAAAACAATCTAAAGATCATCGTATACAATAAATGAACATATAACATTTACACGATATGTACATCTAAGAACAATCAATTCCTGTTGTGCTTCAGCAAACCTTGACACATCTAAAGATTTTTTACAATTTTTGTACAGGGGGATGACCCCAAGTTTTTAGTTGAATCATTCATTGCAAATCCCTCCATTTCGTTGAGGATCAGCCAAACGATCATCCTCTCGTAAATAAATAGCCAAATTCAAATACTTGTCTTGATCCACTCTGTCTCTCCACCTTGATCTACAAATCACACAACTAACGGATCTTTTCCTTTGTTTCCTTTTCCAAGTCATCAAGCACTCCTCATGCAATGGATTCCTACAGGTACCACATGTCACCAACCTATCTCCTGCCTTCCCCATCTCTTCTAGGCATATAGGACATGTAGAACCTTCCTCTACGGTCGTGCAAGGGGCATGACCGGCCCCTCCAAGCTCCCTCCGGAGAAAGAACATTTGGTGGAACCTCTCGCGGAGGGCTGGTCCTGCGAGGGCCTCGGTTGAACTAGGGGTGTTAAGAAGACGAGATAATTGGCATGGCCTCAGGGTTCGTCTTCTTATACAAGAATCATCCAAGGAAACCCCCAAGACTTTGATGAGCACAAATAGGATGTGCTTGCATGGTATGGCGCGATCAGGGCACGTGCATGTTAGGGCAGCTGATACATTTACAACGTACACATTACCTGTAGCCCCTAAGACATAGAAATTGGGGTCTGACCTATACAAGAGGAGGAGGCGGTGTCGTAGGGCTCTTAGAACTCGGTCTGAGAATGCTTGCGTGGGCTGGAATCTTGTGCTGGCTCGCCGGTCATGGCGGTGGTCAGATGGTGGCGACACGCTGGATGGTATTGGCTCCATTTGTGGGAAATATTGAAATAGATCAGCTAGCTAGCTAGCTAGCTTAAAGAGGTTTTGTACAATTAGTTGTTACAATGGTCAAAAAATGTTTTTGATGCAAAGAGGAGAAATTTAAGGAGCGGAGGAAAGAAAGGTCGTTATAATTGTATGCGCGCAAGAGAATTGTGGTTGTAATATTGACATTTGAAGAGAATTTGTATGAATAGAAGAATTACAGATACCTTGGACAGTTTTAGAGGGCACGTGTTTTGGATTGCTGAAGTGTACAGGAAGAGGAATAGGGGAGAATACAGTAATACTCTGAGATGAGTGTTGTCTAAGTAACATACATGGTTGGAAAATTCTAAGGCTTTTCTTGTGTACATGTTATACAAGTTCACCATAATGCACGTTACATCGTTGTCCTCCTAATTTCGACCATCAGAATACCCATGGCTTTCCACTAGAACTACAGGCTATCTAGTAAACCTTCGGCATAAGTTATTGCTCCAATTTTCATATACATCTATGTCATGTGCTAGAGACCCCCAGGAAGAGAAGAGAGAAAGTCTTGTTATATGATCTTTAATGAAGTATGAATTTCCCTCACGTTAGAGCTGGTAAAAACAAAAGAAGAGAAATAAGATTGTCTTTTGACCAAACTAGATGAACTGTTTTGTAAAAAATACATTAAAATTTGGCCTTCAAATTCTTGCATGTCTAATCGTCTATAGTGATTCGGATATTTGATAATCAAGTTTAAGCAATATGATAGTATTATACCAAGTTAATTAGCTATTACCAAGGACTAATCTCACAAGTCCGATCGAAAATGAGATGGCGCCACCGGCAATAGTGTATTATTATAATCTTCTCTATTAATGGGGTCCACCAAGAGTTATAATATTACACGTGAGAGGGTGCCACCCAGATCCGATACCACCCAATAACGTCATATAACTATCAAACTAAATCACATAGATATAAATCCTTCCTTCCACCACACTGAACATACATATTTGCAAAAAGAAAAAAGTTGGCGGGGTTCGGGAACCCTTTGAATCCCCCCTAATTCCGCCCATGATCACGATGAGGTAATCTCATACAAGACCAGTGATCTTTATTGTAATGTTACGCTGTTCATAAGAAAAATGGTCATGGACAAAAGAAGTAGGTCTATCAAATAAAGGTCCTCAGAAGTCACAAGCTTATGAGAAGTACTCCGTAACTCAAGCTAAAAATAACGAAGTGGAAAAAAACGAAAAGAAAAAGTTCCGTTGCCGGGACTTGAACCCGGGTCTCTCGGGTGAGAGCCGAGTATCCTAACCACCTAGACTACAACGGACTTGTTAATACTACAACCAAAACATTTTATCTATCACTTTACTAATGTATTTATCTTTGTAATTTCATACTTTGTGTTTCTTGAATTCTTGACACACTGAAACATCATCCCAAAAACTCATCATGTTTGGATTAATTCCAGTAAGAAAGGTAAACACTTTCCAATCTCTTTTCCATTATTTACACTAGTATATTGTTGTAACAAATTGTATGTAATTTAACAGGGAGAAGATAAGGGTGGAAGAGAAGGGGTAGGGGAGAGTTTCAGGGTGGAAAACTTTATCCCAGGACTAGTAATTGGGTTCATTTTTGGGTTTCTTCTTGATTTAACTAAGCCCTCCAAAAACCCACTTAAACCCACTCGTAATAATAATAACTCCTTCCCTGGTACCCCTCAAACTACTCAGGGTGGGGCCCCACAACCTCATGAGGAGCTCAAGATGGTATTTTTGTTTCTTACTCATTTTTTTGTTTTGAAACTTCTTACATTTGTTTTTCGGAAAGTCTTGCGAGAGACCATCTATTTTTATTTTAAAAGAGACCGAGCCATGCTGGCCTAATAAAGACATATAATTCTACGACTTGACTTGAGCTTGTAGGAAGCAGTAAATTCTGCTTGCAAAGAGCTCGTCTACTTTTATGATAAAAGTAGATTGTCTATTTTAAGAACTTGTGTTAGTTTTTATTGGTGTTTAATTATTTGTAGTTTTTGTAGTTTAATGATTGTTGGTTAATATTATGGTATGTGTGTTATGGTAGTATATGGTGGGAACTCGCAGCCGCTGCGCTTCGCGTGTACTCACACAAAAAGTTCAAAGAAACAGTATATTTCTAACTTAAAAATAGTCATTTGTTGCGTTATAGACATATGGTGATCACTTTTTGTCAATATTGTGTAAACATGACCATCTGAAGACAAAGAGTAATCATTTTAAGACGTCTAATTTTAACTTCAAAATAGACGGTTTTATACAAGTCTTTTTGTTTGAAGTAATAGATGTGCATTTGAGCAATTTAGTATGAAGTATATAGATTGGTTAAAAGTTTTACAGGTGTTTAGTCAGCTTGTTTATAACATGGGTTTCTCATGACGATTCATGTTTAGCCGATGTCAAGTTCTTTTGGACGAAGGCTTTGTTTTTGTTTTTGGGTGAGCTGGTACATTTGGGTGTGGTAGGGCGATTGCTAATGAGCTAGGATGGAGCTTGCCTAATGAGTGACTACACACATTATAACAGTTTTTGCGAAAAAAGAACCAATTTGAGCAAGGTTTTGGACTTTTATGCTGACATGCTATTCATAGGTTGTATACAGTTGGTAGAATTGTAAAGTAGTTTCATTTTGCTTAAGTGCGCTCTTTGCTTGTGTAACTGGTTTGGTTCCATTTCTTAGTTGATGGGTTAGGCTTCATTGTCAGCACTCTCATAAGTCATACCTATTGAACACATTGTTTGACTAGGTTCATCCAAGATTATGATCTTAGGAAGGTTGGTTGTATGACGGTTATGAGATTGCTGAAGTTCATAGTTTTGAGCTTTATGAGCATGTTTGAATGCTTTTTGAAAGCGTCATCTATGTACATATTCTTTATTAATGTTAGGCTTATATGTGTAAATTGCCAATACTAGGTGTTGGTCGTTAGGCAAGACCTGAAGATGGGTCCTGGAAAGATTGCATCTCAATGTGCTCGTAAGTTATAAAAATTTAATTCTAAAACTCCACATCATTACATTGTTTCTTCCCGCCTTCTCCTGATGAAAATTTGTCAATTCAGATGCTGCCATGGGGATGTATGCCGAATTAATCCAGAGGTAATTTTAGTTTCCTACTCGAAAGACATCCTGATTATGTTGTTATTGTTGTTGTTGTTGTTGTTGTCGTGGGGTATTCTGATGGTTCTGTTGCTATAGTTTTGTAAAACCTTACTTCTTTATTTCATCTATAGAAAATGGTGAAGGTTGATCGGTGTTTAGGAAGATGATATTTAGCTGTTTTTTTTCTTTCTTGTTGTGTGATTGCCTATCTGGCGCAACTTATTTCTTCCACTTAATTCAGTGTTTTTCATCATTTCAAAAAAAAAAAAAAAAACTCGCTTGCTATTATGAATTATTCTGTAAACCGGCTCCACTAATTAAAGAACAGCTTATTGACAAAAGCTAAGTTGACCTGCAATTGTTTCTTGAAAAATGTTGAACAACATATCTAATATTCCTTAAAATAGAAATCATCAAGTATAAACTTTACAGCACCTTATATTTATTTAGCTTTTAGGCATATTATGAGTTTGGCCTGCATATTAGAGGTAGCATAATGTCGGTAGACTACTACTCTGCACAGTAGGAATTTGACAACGAAACATCGAAGGATAATATAGATGTATATGTCTTAGGTTTTGTGCCTGAGGATAGAAACATTGCTTTAGTTCTCCTAGTAGGGTTTCAGTTGTTCAGAGTTTCACACTAGTATAAATTGTTTGTATGTAGCCAGAAGTCGCTGTTGAGGCACTGGGAGCATCACGGGCAAGCTAAGATAGTAGTCACATGCAAGAATTTGAAAGAACTGTAAGCAGTCATTGTACTTCACTTCCAATTGTTAAGTGAACATTCAATATATTCGCTGATAACTATATTGCATCTTCAATTAGGAATAAGTTGCAGCAAGAAGCTGAAAATATTGGCCTTCCAACTTTTGTTGTTGCAGATGCTGGACGCACTCAGGTATGTCTTTGTTGGAAGCTGGTCTTTGGCTTGAACTGCGCTGGAATAGTTGAGAATTCCCGTTGGTTTTTAGTGTGAATACCTTCTTGTACTATTGGGGATATGTGAGCACAAAGGATTTACAAACGCATGTAGTCTAGGATCATGGTTTTTTCGGTTATTTTCTCTACCTCGTTTATCCAAAATATGGTTTTTAGTCCTGTCTAGATGTTCGAAACTTTTCGCATGTATCTGTTGACTGATATCATGTTCAGATATTCTTTTAATTCAGCTAGTGTACCTGCCTTTCGTCTGTCTTAAATTTAAGTGAACTGCAGACTAGTTTCCATTTGTTCCTGGCTTGAATTATACTCCTTATTCTTAGAGGATCAATGGAGATGTGCTTGTTCTAGTTGATTTTGTTCGATGCCTGAGCGAGTTATTAAAAGCCTTTAGTTATCACATCTTGTTCTGCTTTGCCAAGTGAAGCTGGCTATCCTGTTGCTTCGAGTGGGTTGATTAGTGCTTTTATTTTATCGAAGTAGGGTAACTTCTTCCTTGAGGACAAATTCTCTAAACATCTTGGAGGTTATCCTGTCTTGTTTTCAAGCCATGTTATATATTTCTGTGTATATTGACAACGGTGGTGACCTCTGTTTGCATCCTTATGATAGGTTTCATTGGACACTTGAACTACAAGTAGAGACTCGCGTAGAAACATCTTGCGAGATGAGATTCTGAGTATATATTTTTAGATTTTGTAGATCTGTTGCCTTCCTCAGTTATTGGTGCTGAATGTTTCCTTTTTTGTTAAATTATGTGGGTAATATGCTAATTTCTTCTTCCTGTAGGTTGCAGCTGGTTCAAAGACGGTGCTGGCTATTGGACCTGGTATGCTTGATACGCTTTTCCCTAATCCTTGACTGCTATATGCTTATTAGTTTTGTTTCTACTCCATCTCTGCTTGTATGTTCACTGGTGGTTTTGAAATTCGCTACAAATAGCTATGTTAAAAGATTTGGAGCGGCGCACCTCTTTGCTGCGAGTATACTTTATTCCATACATTTAGCATCACAGAGACACCGACCTTTCTGTGCTAAAAGTAGCTCTTGGTCTGAAGAATGGATTTTCTTGCTAAATTTTGAGATGCCATCCAAACGAGCATAACACAGCTTTGATAATATTCTCTAGCTTTTTAAAGTAAAAAGTGAAAGTAACATACATGAATTTTAGTCTTTGTTCCATAAATTAGGTTATTTGTCTGAAATTCCTGTTTGCAAGATTCCTGTTTTGTTTGCTTAACAAGATTTTTGACATTGACTATGATTTTCTCATACATTGCGCTTGGTAGAAAACTATGAGGGATGGGTTTTAGGAGGCATACTATGACATGTCAGTGTTTGGCTTGTTAAACATTTTTGGTACAACTATGCAGGAAGAAAGGCAATTCTGGATTCTGTGACCGGAAAGCTACGACTTCTTTGACAGCTCATAGTGAAAAGTTTATCAGCTTGAATCCTTCAAACATTTGAAACTGGGATCTTCAGAATATTGCAGGGTGACTGTATCAAGAGCCTGATGTTGTTTCACAAACCAGCTTGAATTTTATGAGCTTGAATTTTATGAGCACCTTTATCATGGAGACTGAGCAAGCTGACATTCAGACACAGTGCATTCCCTGTTGTAATCGTGACATATGCATCCAACAGTTTGTACCAGTAAATTGAGTCGGAGCGGAAGTCATGCGCAGAAGTAGACATATGAACTTCGAGGCTCTGCCATTTGATTATTTGTGTAGTCCGTTTTTCTTTTCTTGGTGCTTTGGAGGGAGGGAGATGGTGTTGTTTAAATTTCGCTACTTGGTTGAAGATCCTCTTCCTCAATTTATCCTGTTCCTTTTCCATCTTTGCTGGTAAATTTGCTATGGTAGGATCTGGCTTGTTCAGGTGTTATTTGATGCTCTAAACAATGAGCGTGATCAATTTTCTGCATTTACTTTCTGATGAAAATCTGACTGGAGTACTTAACAGTTAATAGCTGCAACTCTGTAAGGAGCGCTAGTGTACTTCATTTTACTAATCTCTCGCAAAGTCATTAGATCATAACACGGTGAAAAGATTGTCACCCTCCCAGTCCCCATGAGCAAAGCGAGGACATGATCAATATAGTTTACAGATACTCTCCACCCTCTACGTCATACCGGTACATTAGTCTTTTTTTTGGTGCCACAGTCTGGTCTTTTGTCAAATAATTAACCAATAGCACCCAAGTAGCCAACACACTTGAGCACTAATTAAGTTGGATCAACCACACACCGAATAATCTACCTTTTCGAAATACAATATCCTTTTACCAAATGATAACGACATCACTCAAACACAAATCTTATTTCCAATTATGTGCCATTCCAATCGCACTACTCTCTTACTTTAATACACAGCCGTCAAAATTGACCCGACTCCACTAACCCAATTCCTTTTAAACCCACTCCCAATACAACTTGTATCCAAACCAAATATTGTCATGACTTGAAGTCCTGAACAGATCCGAAACCGATATGACCCGACCCAACCCGCTCCGTCGTGACTAAATTGACCCGATCTGTTATGACCTGAAGCCCCGATGGTCCGACCCGGTTTTTTGCGGGTCATGACCCGACCCTAATATTAATGAGCCGGGTCATAGCAAGTCGGGTCAATTAATTCATTTAACGGGTCGGGCCGGGTAGGGTAGGGTCAAAGCTTTTTACCGTTTACACCAATCTTTTTTCCTATGAAAAACGGGTCGGGTCAATGCCCGACCCTCCGCCAAAATCTTGAAGATCCGACCCGATCCGACCCGCCCCATTGCACATGCCTAGTCGTGACGCCACGTAACCCAATCATTCTCGAACCTCCAAACATTTCCTAGTTGGCTAGTTGGCACACAATTGACAAAGACCACTTCACTCCACTACTTCGCCGCTTACCCAAAGTCCCAAACCATCACATTTTAACTCATTAATAACGGTCAAACTAAGTAACCAACAAAAGCGTTGACCCAAAAAATGGCAGACCCAAACACGGCCTTAATCTCTCTCCTCCTCCTCCTCCCCTTGACCCTCCTCCTGACCCTGTACGTCATCACCCGCCCCCGCCACGTCACCATCCCAATCAAATCCCGCCACGTCCTCATCACGGGCGGGTCCAGCGGCATCGGGCTCGCCTTGGCCCACCGCTTCGCTTCCGAAGGGGCACGTGTCACCATCCTAGCGCGCGACCACGGTAAGCTCCAACACGCGAAGGAGGCAATCCGGCTCTCCACAGGGGTCGACGTCACCACCCTCTCTGCTGACGTCAGGGACTACGATGCCCTTGTTAGAGTGATCGCCGATGTGGGCCCCATTGATGTGCTGGTTTGTAACCAGGGGGTGTTTGTGCCGCAGGAGTTGGAGACGCAGGAACTGGATGAGATTAAGTTTATGATTGATGTTAATTTGATGGGCTGCTTTCATTTGATTAAGGCCGCCTTGCCGGGGATTAAGATGGACCGCAAGGCGCGTGGGCCTGCCTCTATTGCTATTATGTCCTCCCAGGCTGGGCAGGTATGAATATCCGTCCCAACTTAGTTGGCCACATTTTTCATACCGGAAATTATACCATCTTCCCGGGACACAATTTTCTTGTACCCTTTGTCATTTTTCCTCTACCTTTTTAGATTAGGTAGAAGAGTAAAACATTACTCGTATAAGGTACGAGAATTCTAGGATGGGAGCACATGCTCGTGGGAGCACCTAATAATTTACCTTTTTTTTATAGTTATTTCTTTTTGTTTTGAGTTGTGATATTTTAGTGGTTAAAGTTGACAAGATTTGACCTTGAAAGTCAAATTGCGGTAGATTGTTTTGGGATGAGTTATTTTTATCGATAGTCGTTGCAGAAAGTCTTGTTGGAAACCGTTTGTTTTTAAGTTAAAATGGATTAGATCGTCTTAAAAAGTTTTTTTTTTTTTTTTT
>CAAKMY010126848.1:0-31010 GCA_901111285.1 Corrigiola litoralis | reverse complement strand
CTTACTATTTTGCGGATTATATTGACTTCGGTATTCTTTTTGGTGATTTTGCTACATACCTTTATTGAATATTGATTCTCTGTTTCAGCGAATATGCAATGCTATATTGATGAATACAGTTTAATTGTATGGTGAATATAAGTCACATGGTGAAGTTGCTTCATACTTTTATTGAATATGGATTCTCTGTTTCGGTGAATATACACTCTTATAGTGATGAATATAACTTAGTTGTATGGTGAATAGAAGTCACATCATTTGGAGAAGAAGTCATGTTTTTGTTTTTTTTCCTTTATTTTTGTGAGGAGGATCGCACAATAAAGTTTGGGGAGGAAATCATGGTATTTAAAGTTTTGAATATAGTGTATATTTTTTTTATTAATCTAGTATCTTGTCAGTGGGTATGGGTTTGGGAAAATAGAATATGGGTGGGCAGTGTATAAGTGCATGGAGCATCATGCACTGGTGCGCAGTATAACGATTGTGTCATGCGCCTTTCTTCAGTAGTTTTGTGTATGATAGATTTTACATGTGACTGAAGGACAATCTTATATTAAAATCAAGTATGAATTGCTATTAGATATCAAGCACTGTTCAATGGTTTTACCGTCACCCATGTAATCAATAGTCTTCATATGCTGATTATAGTCATAAGTCATAACTCACTGTGGTAATTGCATCAAAAAAACAAAATCATCGTGGTAAGCAGGGCACTCCACAATGAATGATTTCTGACATTTTCTGTTCACTAACCTATGTTTTCTTGACTCAGGAAAATGAAGTCGTTGAAGGAAGAGTCGTCCAAAATCTGAAGAGTTCAAACATGCGGCATATCTTGGCGTTCTGTCCATTGAAGTTCAAGATTTGGCACACTTTAATCTTCCCCTTGTTGTACCATACTTGCTGTTTGGCCTCTTCAAGTTTAGGCCCTGACATATGTATTTGAATCGCTGCTACTGCTTTTCTGTTGTCTTGAGTAGGGCTTGACTAATAGATCAGTTTGTAGCTTCCTTGTATTAGTCAAGAATGTGGTTTCATTGGTTGGATGTATCCGATATGAAATTTTTGACTGGAGACCCTAGAGTTTTACTGGTTGGAATGTAGTATCAAGAATGTAGTTTTTGTATGTATCAAATTTTATCTGATGATATGCATGATTTATGTACTTGAGTGCAACACAGTTTTTGGGGCCGAGAGTTTCAAGTAAATAGAAAGATTAGTGCTTACCTCTATTGCACATGAATCTGAATTATAACCTTCAAAAATGAGTGACTAACGAGCAATTCTGGCTATTTTTCTGACATAGTGCAAAGACTTGATTCACTTTTGAAGCCGAAGACCTGAGAGACCATAGAGGGGCTGTAATAGGTTCATAGTAGCAGACAGTGTTAGATACTTACCATCCAAAGAGTTTTTTTTCTTTTTAGTTTATATACGGAGTATCTCTAAAGGACGGTGAAATTATTATAAAGGGAGAGGGAAATCCAAACATATGACCTAATATTGACAACACCTTAAACAACATAGCCAAGACTTCGTTGACAAATCTCAAGGTACTTTTCGTGACATCAAATTATTAGTTCGAGAACGAATGCCGAACGGCCACCAAGTTGTGATAGCATCCAAAAGTCCATAAGCTAAGGAACAAGACACTACTTCCATAACCAAGACATTGCTTCTATGTGCATTTACAATGATCACTTATGTGGCACTTTTAATTTTGACAACTACTTTGATCTTTGCCCTATTGGTTCAGTCTCCTCCCATTTTTATCATCAATGTTAATAGACTATAAATGCTTATACGTAGGTGCGCTTGGTTTAAACCTATTTAGACACAACATTTTCAGTCTAATAATCATTTCGATGATCATCTCTTTCCAAATTTAATCTGTTCTTTGAGCCACAAAAGAAAAAAAAAATGCTACCAATTCAGAAGCCCCATCGACACTATTTCTGCTTCTACTACTCCCATGACTACAACCAAGGACTGAACAAATTCAGAATCCTTTGGGAGGAACCCCTCAAAATATTTGTTCATAGCATAGTGATTTGAGTTCTCAGATTCTGGACCTCCATCAACTTTGACATACCATAGAATACTATACAGAATTAAGCATCATTATCACTGGTACAAGTGTCATTTCACTTGCATTAAACTCAAGTATCTTAGACAAACAGTGAGATTTAAGAGACATGAAACATTGAGAAAACATGCAAAAGATCATCTGAACCATGGATGTGCTTTGCTGCAATTAAGCATTCAAGAGCCACTGTAGATCAGAAATGCAATGTCTAAGCTCAGAGAGGAGGGGGATTAAGGGCCTGGGATAACAATGCTCTTCTAACACAGGATTGTGTTACAAAGAGTCAAAGAGGGCAAAAAAGGGGATAACAAGATACAAGGAAGGCCGCCTAGCAGTTTTTCTCCTCTTATCAAAAAATTATTCTTGTAAGCACTCTGGCCTTCAGGCACTGGAATCGCCAAACTTTAACGCAAGTATATAGCACCATCAGTAGTTGGCTTCATACAGGCCGCAGCTCTGTGTCTTACTAAAGAAACGGCAAAAGTGACAGACCTGTCTTGGTCATCTAACTACCAAATACATAATGGTACAACGGCGCACCTTGAAAACCTAACTCAGATGGCCAGCTATTACTGATTAAGAACACCACTCTCTGGCATTTTGAAACAGCCGCAACCATGGGCTAGGGCCCTTCTTGTCAACATTCCAGTGCTTAGGGTACCAGGGATATTGCCACATTAAGAAGCAACGTTCAGGGTGAGGCATCAATGCAAGATGCCTTCCATCAGGGGAGCAAATAGCTGCAATCCCCAAAGGTGATCCGTTGAGATTAAATGGATAGGTCTCTGTTGGCATCCCATCATCATCACAATACCTCAATGGGGTTAACCCAGAGTCCAGCACGCTCCTTAGAACATTTTCATCAGGGAAATATGCCCTTCCCTCACCATGAGCAGCCCAAACACCAAGTGTACTGCCTGCCATTCCTTGGAACATTATAGCAGGAGAGTCTCCAATTGTCACGCTAGTGAAACGGCACTCAAAACGCCCTGATTCATTGTGGATAAACCTAGGTTGTGCTGTGTCACCACCAGCACCATGCACTCCCCCAACTTTAGGACCCGGAATCCAGCCAAGCAAAGCCATGAGCTGGCATCCATTACAAACTCCAATGCTAAATGTATCTGATCGGTGGTAGAATTCTTGAAATTGATCCAGAAGAGGCTTGTTAAACCTTATGGAAGCAGACCAACCCTTTGCCGAGTCAAGTACATCAGCGTAACTAAAGCCTCCGACAAATGCAATGCCGCGGAAATCTTTCAAGGAAATGGCTCCATTAAGGAGGTCTGACATCGTAACATCCCATGGCTCAAAACCAGCAGCATAAAATGCTGCAGACATTTCCCTGTCCCCATTGCTACCTTCCTCCCTCAGAATGGCGACCTTGGGCTTCGAGGTTGCAAGCATGTACTTATCATCTGTAAAAGCAGGAGTAAAAGACAATGACCAGGAAGGTTCATGCCTGTGTTTTAAACCGTCTTTCTCTGCCTCCACACAGGAGGCCAACCTTTGGAACTTCTCTAGGCTGAAGCTGGTGTCCTCCCATATGTCCCTCAAGTAAGTCACATCCTCATTCAAATGAGACACTCCATCAACCTTCAAATCTATGTTCTGCCCACTAGTAACTTGTCCAATGATCTGAGCCAAGATGCCAGCACTACTCAGCTTTTCCATAACTACGTCCAAAGTCTTCTTGTCAACCTCAAGGACCAAACCCAACTCCTCGGCATAGAGTGTCTCAAAGAGGCTATGTCCTTCAGATTTTAGTTCCAAAGAAAGGCCACAGTTCCCAGCAAATGCCATCTCAAGGATGCTGACAAGCAACCCGCCATCACTTATGTCATGACCAGCAGAGATGAGCTCATCAGCAAGAAGCTCCTGAACGGCATTAAATGCTCTTTTGAAGTAAGATACATCATCAAGATCAGGAGACTCGTCCCCAATTTGGTCAAAAGCCTGCAAGAAAGGAGAGGCCAGAACATGAAAAAGTTACCAGTGTAAAACAACTAGATGCACCTATTTCTTATAGTCTAAATCCGACATAATATAAAGTGAAATATTTGCAAGCTACCATAACATGGAAAATAGTAAATGAAAATGGAATACTTGAAATTTGACAATCTGCATGTCATCGCTACAGTGATGTAACAGTAAATCACAAATGATTTTTGTTGAAAAGTAAAAGACAAGGCACATAACTATCTCTTTGCAGGAAAGTGTAAGACAAAGATAGATTAGGAAAAGAGAGAATTCATGAAACCATTTAAAAAAAAAAAAAAGGTTTGCTAACCCCTAATTATAGCTGACTATCATTTTTTCAATCAACTGGTATGCTCAATTGCCCAGGATTAAGTGACCGCCAAAAATATAAATGTTCCATCGAGTAACATCCACAATATTAAAAAGTCAACACAACAGTGAATCATTAATCATCAAGTAAATTACCCCATCAAAATCAACCATGTATTACAGCATGCACAAAGCTGCATTACCATGAGAAATTAATCAAATAACAACTTCGCAGCTGATATAAAATTTATTAGTACACTATATAGCTAGTGATAATTTCCATAACATTGAGCCAACGATAGTCAGAATTCAAAGCAAAATAGAATCCCGTAGTGCACTCTGGAACTGATATTACTCATAGTCCCATTTTTTTATCCTCGAAAAAATAAGGAAAACTATATCTTAGTGGTAGCTTCCTAGATGGTTATAATTAATCATAGTACACTCTAGATTGTAGAACTGACAGTATCAACATTTTGTATTTCGACAATTAAGGAAAAACCATATATTAGAGTTGACTTTTAAAACAAAAGCACCAATATCTAAATAAGAGAGTCTCTAACAACATTACCACCACTATCATCCCCCCCCCCCCCCCCCCCCAAGACCAATTAAAAAGAAAAAAGAGGCTCTAACAATAACAGCGTCACTAGTTAGCATTTTCATTTCACCCACTTCATAAAGGTAGCAGCTTACATCTCCCTAGTTTCTGAAAGAAACAAAGCAGCATAAACAAACGAAAGAAAGAGCAAAAGAAGCATTTTGTGCTTCACTGGAGCTCTGCAGTAGCACATTCTCGTGCAAGTAGAGCCAGAGCCAACAATTTGATATGTGCCGAGAGTGCCTACTATGTGCATATTGAAATAACAAAGCAAGAGTCACTAAAAGGAAGGACAAAAACCTGAGCAAGAGCAGATCCCCCAAGACGGCGTTTTCCTTTAGCCAAATCAACATGAACTAGAACTCCATCATCTCTGAGTTTTAAATCTGGAGTAACTGTTTTTGTTATGTCAGGTGAAGTAACATAGGCACTGATTACAAGATTTCCAGGAGCTTTCACAACCTCACCACCTGCATTTGCAGCCATGGAAAGGCTGTCCTTCCCCCCATCGATAGCTATTCCAAGTTCAATCATGGCCTCGGAAAGAGCTGTGGCAGCATCGTACATGTCCGCACCTTCCCCATCAAGTTTGGCAGCATACATCCAGTTACCACTGGCTTTAACATCAGAAAGGGATGTAATTTTTGCCCAAATCAGATTTGTGAGTGCCTCACCAACAGCTAATCTTGCCATTGCCTTAGGATTCAACAAACCTTTAATAGGCTGCTCGCCAATAGCACAGGCACCTCCGGTGAAGTTAGTGTAACTTTGAGCAATAACTGCAACATCAGCAAGTGTGATCTGCAAGGGACCCACTGTTTGCTGTTGTGCCACAAGGCCAGTGACACACCTATCGACTTTAGTAGTCAAAAAGCGCTTGGAGCACACTGACGGGAGTCTTAACACTCTCTTCAAAGTATCCATCACCATCACACCTGGAGCAATATCAAGCGGCTCTTGGGGATGAACCATCCTGTGGAACTCAAAGGTTTTCCGGGGCATGTCACCAAGCACTTTCTCAAGCTCAAGATCAACAGCAGGAGGCGGAGGAGGGATTCCATCTGCACGGCACCTTTCAATAGCGGCACTGTCAACTAAAACAGCACGCCCTTCACCGTTGATTGCTCCAATCACTGCCATCGATAGTCTCTCTCTATCACAAATTGATTGTAACAAGCTACGACTCTCAGGCTTCACCAATATGGCATCTTGCTCCTGATACTCAGCGCCCCATATCTCCAAAATAGACATTGTGTGGTCACCAACCACAATAGCCCTGATATCTATCTGAGCACCCTTTGGATAAATTATTTCCTTGACAACATTGCAGTTACCACCAGCACCTTGATCATGAATGCTGATAATAGGGTTCTTGTCACCC
Source organism: Corrigiola litoralis (assembly GCA_901111285.1). NCBI lineage: Eukaryota > Viridiplantae > Streptophyta > Magnoliopsida > Caryophyllales > Caryophyllaceae > Corrigiola > Corrigiola litoralis. Next base: position 24,653 of record CAAKMY010126848.1, on the reverse strand, counting down.
ATTTCAACACATGCACGAACAACACGATATAACTTTTGTGCCATCTCAGCATCTCCACGTTGTACAGCATTAAAGTCAAGCTCGGCATCATTCTGGCCACTCACCATACTCGAAGCAGCACCTCCTCCCATCCCTATGCGATATGCAGGGCCGCCAATCTTTACAACTAACATCCCAATATCAGGCTCTCCCTTTGATATATGAGTGTGATCAATCTGACCTATTCCGGCACTAAACATTATCGGTTTCAACCACTCGCGCCTCTCCCCATTCGGAAGCCTCATTCCAAAGGTCCTAGTATAACCCTGAATCAAGGGCTCCCCGAATTTGTTCCCATAATCGGAAGCACCGTTACTAGCATCAAGGAGAATCTTTAAAGGAGGAGCCAGGTTCGGTGGATATGTGAATGATGCATCTTCCCATGGAGCATAAGAACCTTCCATATTCAAGTTACCAACACAATAGCCAGCTGTAGCAGCAACAACAAATGACCCTCTTCCAGTTGCATGTGTGTCCCTAATCCTACCACCAGCACCCGTTTCTGCTCCAGGGTAAGGTGCCACAGCACACGGGAAGTTGTGGGTCTCAGCGGTGAAAAGAATGTCAAGATCACGTACCTGCACATCCAGTGGACAGGTCAAGCCTGGCAGAAGAGGCCGCAACTGATTCACTGGAAATCCTCTTATTGCACTAGAATTGTCCTTGAAGCCAATCACTGAATTATTTGGGTTTGCCTGTAGAGTACTCTTCACAATCTGCATAAGGGTCTTATCAACAGGTTGCCCGTCTATCACTAATTTACCTGTAAAAAACCAATGCCTACTGTGTTCGCTGTTCGACTGTGCAATATCAAACAATTCAACATTACTGGGGTTCCGCTTAATGTCTTCCTTAAAAAGCCAAGTATAATACTGAAGATCTTGCTCATCAAATGCCAGACCCATTTTCTCATTGATTTCTTCGAGAGCTTTTCTACCCTTTTCCATCACTGGAATATACTGAACTTCTTCCGGAATCACATTTGTCCTGAATGTCGCAAGTCTCTGAGTGTACACACACTCAGTCATTCGATCATGAACCATTGCAGCAAATTCATCAACTTGCTGCTCCTGCAGTGGAGTCTTAGAAAATAACATATACCTCCTTGATCGTTCCAGACGAATTACTTCTGTTAGACCACATGCTCGACAAATAGATACAGCATTAGTGGACCATGCTGTTGTGAATGATAATCTAGGCCCTACTTCAACCACCACTGCGGTACAACCCTCTCTGACATCCTTACTTAAGAAACTCTCCGTCCCTAAATTCTCCGGTTCATATGTCTCACCCAAAACCCACCTAAGAACTGAAATCTTTTCACTAGAAAGCTCGGTCTCCAACCCAATGTTAAAGCACTGCTCAGTTCTCAAACCAACAATCTCACTCGATATCTTAGTCTGAATCGATCTCAGAAGCTCATCGGCAGCACTGTCTTGAACCAAGGGAACACGGAAGAAATGAATAACCTTATCCACAGACTGTACTAGTTCTTCATCCAATCTAACACTTACCTCCCCTGAAACAACAGCCTTTAGCTTCACCGACATTGAACTTCTCAACCCAATACTTCGGTTTGGCATAACTCGTAATTGGCCGCGACATTGACTTCGATTGTCATTCGAAGGTCTGCGACTACTAATCGAATTTCTAGACAAAAATAACTTAGGTTGTCCATAACCCTGCAAAGATAACCCAAACACAAATTTAAAGCTATCAATAAGCTGAAAATGTTTGGAGAAAACCACTTCACTGCAATAAACATTAGCAAACATTCCATTTCTTTTCCAATGAGCATATTCAAAGTGAGTACCTTTAATTCAGGGTTCAGTAATTTGGAGCTGGTAATCTGCGGACGAGCCGCCATTACTACTGCACAAAACAAGGAAAAACCACATCACTACAGCACAACAACAACAACAACATAGCCTTGAACCCAAACACAAATTACTAGAAGAGACCGTCTACTATTATGATAAGTAGACGAGCTCTTTACAAGTCAAATCAACTCAAGCTTCCTACAAGCCCTAATCAAATGAAAGATACATATCTCTTTATTGGGCCAGCATAGCTCCGTCTACATTTATGATAAAAGTATACCGTCTCTCCCTAGACTTTCTGAAACCCAAAGTCATCACCAATTACTAGAAAAGGCCGCCTACTTATATTGTAAAAGTAGAGCAATTCTTTGCAAGCTAAATTTTCCTAACCTTACAAGAAGCCCAAATGGAGTTATTGATTTATATGCCTTTATTGGGCCAACATGGCTCCGTCTAAGAGACTTTCTGAAACCCAAATTCATCGGAGGTCGGCTAACATGAATCATCATTACGAATGCTCAAAGTTTTATAAACAATTTAGCTCAAAACCACATTACTACAACACAAACAAACAGTCATGTCCAAAACACTGCAATAACTTTACTTATGCTACAGAAATGATATCATATAGTAGAAAAACAAGAACAAAGATTAAAACTTTATGGTAATACTCTGTTAAACATATATATATATATCATCAACTCTACTTGCATGGTCTTACACAAAAATCGAACTCCATAAAGACACAAACTTTATAATGTTAATGGTCTCTACATTTTCATACTTGGGTTGTAATATATCAAACACCAAAATAATTAAGAGTTGAAAAATGTAAGAAGAAAGAAACCTGAAAGTGTAAAGAGAGGTTTAGTTGTCTGGAGGGGTTTTGTGGAGTGCTGTGGTGGCGTTGGTTTCAGTCTACTCTGCTGCTAAAGCAGGGTTTTGGAATATATACTTAGCAAACAATAAATGGGGTTATAAATTATTGGAAAATAAAGAACAACAAGTGGGAAAATTAAAGGGATTATTGGCATTCTAAAAAGTTTTTTTTTTTCTTATTGAGATTACTTGAAAATGTATTCTAGCTAAATAAAGTTCCACTTTTTCCTCAAAAATAGTAAAAAAAAAAAGTTCAAACTTTGTTTTTTGTTGGTGTGATTGAGCAAGAGTCATATATGTAATTAGACTTACAACCTATGGTACCTAGACTCGGCTATAAGTTATGGATATGTGTACAAGTATCGAACACGTCTAATTAACGAAATTTTATAAGCTTTTGGCTTAATGAAGTGCCCAAGTGTTATATCCATATCGGAGTGTTCGGTGTCCGACACGAGTATGTGAGGCAATACAAAGAGTCCGAGTAATAGCTTACTAGTCGAATTTAATTTGCATTTCTCTAGGTAAGTATAACTCGATTATTCATATTCAGTTTAGTTCAATTTTAGTTTTTTACTCAATTCATTAAAGCTCATTAATGTTTTGTTTAATAGTTTATTTTTAGTCAATGGGGTCTGTAAAACCCTTCCTAAATCTTGGCAGTAGTGAGCAAGAACCCTAACAAGTAACACCACCCCTTTCACCATTTTCCCCTTCTCTTCCCATTTACAATGGCTTGTCGCTACCGTTCAGTATCAAGGCCAACTTTGAACCTTTTCAAAGCAACCTTTGCGCAAAAATCCACCCCAAAATCCATCCCTTCTCTTCGCCCTTCACTCTCCACTCCTACATTTCCCAGGTAACTTATGTTCTTCTTGAAATTCTCTTCATTTTGTCATAAAGATTGGATCTTGACACTTCATTTTGGACTTTAGGTGTTTATCTTAATTGGGTATTTCCAATTTGCTGTAAAGATTGAATCTTGACACTTAATTCTGACATTTTAGGTGTTTATCTGAAATGAGTATTTACAATTTGTCATAAAGATTGAATCTTGGCACTTCATTTTGAACTTTAGATGCTTATCTCAAATGGGTATTTCCAGTTTGTTATACAGATTGAATCTTGACACCTAATTTTGACATTTTAGTTGTATAGAGAAAATGGGTATGTGCAATTTGCTGTAAAGATTGAAACTTTACACTTAATTTTGACCTTTTAGGTTTTTGTTGCAACTGGAATGTATAATATGCTATAAAGATGGAATTTTGACACTTAATTTTGATATTTTTAGTTGTATAGAGCAAATGTGTATGTACAATTTGCTAAAGTTTGAATCTTGACACATGATTTTGAAAATTGAGCTGTTTACAGCAAATGATTATTTATAATATGCTATAAATTTTGAGTCTTGACACTTAATTTTGAAATTTTAGTTGTATAGAGCAAATGGGGATGTACAAATGTACAATATGCTATAAATATTGAATTTTCAGCTGTTTATTTCACATGGGCGTTCCCTTTTTCCCATAAAGATTGATCTTTGACACTTGGTGGTGAGCTTTTTAAGGTGTTGATGTCAATTGGGTGCTCCACAATTTGTCATAAAGATTGAACTTTTGACAATTAACATTGTATTATGAGGTGTTATTTATATTGGGTGCTCCAAAATTTGTCATCAAGATTGAACTTTTGAAACCTAACATCGCATTTGGGGGTGTTTATTTGAAATGGGGATTCCCAATATGCAGTGAAGAAGGAATTTTTATAATTGATTTTGATATTCCAGGGTTTTTCCACAAATGGGTGCACTTCAATCTATGCTGCCACTTTACTCAGCAGTGTCTTCGGCGCGGTTAACTTCATGCCTTGGCATTGATTCAAGCAGCTCGAGGTCGTTGTCTCAGGGTATGATCTGCAGTGCCAATCCAGGAGTTTGATCTCTCTCAAAATTCTGTTTTTCTTTGAATTAAATCTTGTAAGCAACTTGATCTTTGCCATGTTAAGATATAAAATTGTTCATAGTCTCATCAATTATTCCTCATTTCCTTGGTGCATTGGAACTAAGAGCTTGGAACTCTTGCTGTGTTGTATGGTCACTCAGTTCCTGTATATCCCACAGCTCTGGAAGCCGGATTATTGACCTTAGCAGAATTTCTTTTCTGAAGTTGTAACTTATTTTTCTCTAGGCATTGTTGTGGAATTTGTCGCGCTTTAGTTTTCTTAACTCTGCCTCGTTTAGTATTAAAGTCATAAACATTGAGATTGGTAATAAAAATTAGTTTATAAGATGGAAAAGCATCATGAAGAGACTTTTATCGATGTAGAGAACATGTGGCAGTGAGGTCGGAATGAGATGCGTTCTACCTCCATGTTTTTATTATCACCTAGAAATGTGGTAATGAAAAGTAGTGGAATACATGAAGAAAAATGGTTGATTGAATGGCGGTGCGGTTCCTTCACTACCTTAGAAGACATTCCATTTCAAAATCTTTTATAAAGTTTATTACAGTTCTCTTGTTAAATGACTCACTGAAGTATGGTTTCTTTTCTAAAACTATGTTCACCTTTGTTCTCTTGTTCTGGTTGGGCGGTAGTTGCCTCGCCTCTTTGTAGGTCCATTATGACTTTTATGTTTATTATGACTTTAGATGCTTTTTGAAGGGGGAGATTGATGGGATGATGATGAAGTAGATAGAGATCTGGCCTCTGGGAGGTTGATTGGGTTGAGCTTGTAAACAATGAAGTGAGGGATGTACTTGGGTTAGTTGGGTTTATTGGAAGTTTCCATGCAATACATACTTTTCATGGCCTTTTTTTAGAAATGGTCATGTTGGTAGGCCAGTTGAAAGTGTCTTTTGCACATCTTTGAGCACTAAATTAGCCCTGTGGTTTGTGGTTACTGGATGGACATATACGACCTTGTATCGTTGTGGGACAAATTGTCTTCAAAAGAGGGTGAAGAATGTTAATGACCACTCTCGAATCATCTAATGTCAACACAAATGTCTGTGTCCTTGCCTTTCTTTGTTTTGAGAAATATGGTTTTGAACTATCAGGTAGACATGATATACAAGTCTATATGGACAAGATATATATCATGGTCCTTCAGTAGGTTGGAATGTAGAACGATAGTACTGGACTGAAACTGCTTTCCAGAAAATTTATGGGAGGGCCCTGTATGTTGATGAAGTAAATGGAGTTAATATGCAATGATCTATTTAAATCAACATCATTCATATCCGTCCCTTTGCTCACATGAAGAAAGTTGCCAGAGAGATGAGTCACTTCCCTTATTTGTATATGAGTGTTTGTGCCAAATAGTTGCTTTCTTTGTAAAAAGTAGTGTCATTTCAAACCTCTCTCCTCCCTCCGGACCTCAGAAGAAAGTCCAGTTAATGACTTATGCATTTATGGTTTGAGAAATCAAATTTAGTGAAAGTACTGATCTATGTGAATTTGCACAGAATGGAGATGAAGCACTTACATATGTGGGGTTATGAATGGGTTAATAAAGATAAAGCATATTAGTCCTGAGATAAATGCATTTCACTTAGCAGGCAGCAGCTTCATTATTGGTCTTCACTGATTAGATTACAAATTATTCTCTGTTTAGTATAAATCCTCATTACCGCAGACCTACTCACTAATCAGAGGGTCATGATATCTACAATAAGACTTACCAAGTTTAGCATATATATACCATATTACTAATTTATTACCTGATAGAAAATGTCCCACTAGTTCTCATGAGTCATGACTCTGAAGTTCTTCTAAATTCATTTATGCTCTTACTGGTGGAGCTGTTAGCCTGTTATTATATGTTTAATTATGATAGGTGAGAGTAAGAAGTATATCTTTGGGATAACCATGTGCCTACTTTATAATTATACACTACTGATGATATGGATTGATCCGTCAATCTCAGGACATTAACCCACTGTCCTGACTGTTCTGGAAGCATGCGGCATGCCTTATTCTGGTAGCATCAGATGTGATGCTCAAAATGGTCTTCCTTTTTCTTTGTGTATCTCGCTTGTCAACAGCCTTTTTACCCTTTGCTCCTATGACCAAAAGCATGATTATGGACAGTATTGATGTACTGGCAAGTCACATATAATTAGATCATGTTCTTGTTCCTCTGCCCTTAATAGTGAAACTTCAGTTTAGTCCTCTTAGGACCAGCCAGCTACATGTAAACTTTCAGTGGCCAGGAGTACTTGTTGCTCAGTAATTGTGGTCTTGTGCTTCCTACATGGTTGTTTGGATGAGTTGCTTAGTGGTTCGCAAAACGGAATCAGAATTTTTCAGCTCTGCTGACAAGCCTCCCCCCCCCCCCCCCCCCTTCTATCAGTTTCAAATATTGCTCATTTGCTCTACAGTGTCTGTCAAAACTTGTGGGTGTAGGATTGCTATCATCATTTACAATGGAACAAATGAAAATTCCTGAACATTTTTTTATGGTTTTGTTCTTTTGTTAAATGCTCTTCTATTATTGAAAATTTATACCGGTTAGTGACGCAATTCATGTTGGCAGATTTTTTTTTCTTTTCTTTGAACCCCATCATGTAGCTTTATTTGAGCGAGACTCCACTTTTCCTGTAATAACCATTTAACTCAGTATAATCTTTTGACTAAGTTTTGTTACAACGATGTACCATCACTTCGATAAGCTATATCTGGTCTTGCATTGAGAGGTGTGTAGTCCTCTTGCTCCTAATTAGCTCTGCTTTTAAACTTTATGAGCTGCTGCTGTGTCTCCATCTTCATCAATTCACAAGACGATGTATTTTCACTTTATCTTAGATGTTCATGTGATTTATATGTTCTTGAGATTATGCTTGATCATCTTGAAACACGGATAAATGCTTCTTGTCTGATAATGGTGTTATTATATGCAGAGCTTGGTCTTAGTGTGCCGCGATAACGATCGCTGTGGCGGATGGTTCATACTTTGACGAGTTGAAGCACATCACATACCAATCAGCATGGCTTTGAGTGGTTGTCCCCAAAGAGCTCTCCGTAATGCTTTTAAGGCTGCCATGCTTGATGTTATGTTTAGGTGGGTGAATGTTATAGTTCCTGTATTGCAATATTTTAGCCGATTTTAGTCTCATTTTTTAGTGTTTGTTTCATTTAGCTGTTGGTGAAGGCAGAATTTATATCATGCCAGTGCTCCTCTTTCCAATTTACAGAATTCACTTCGTTTTTCATGAAGTCATTTTTCATGCAATCACCATTGAGTTTGTAACTACTTATTGTATACCTTATATTTATATCTGACCAAAACTTTATTCAGTGTCGAATGATTATATTTTCAGAGGCCCAACTATCTCCGTTAGAATAAGGGTAACATTCCAAGCCTGAAATTCTACTGGAATGACTGGACTATACTAAGTCCTCTGATTACGCTTTCTCTTATCGACATACCTGGACCTGGCCAATTGATATACACTGAACTATGTAAATAGTGGAAATTGAAAATCGGATTACATAAATAATATAAATTTAACTTTTTAAAATGAAATATATCAGAAAAACAACGATAAATGAAATAAAGGTGACCAATATATTATGAATTTTCGCGAAGTAAAATTTGAGACGTTCTTCTATTTGTTTTCTTCATTTTTATAGGATTTCAATTGAAATTATGGTAGTTAAGATAATCTATGTGTAAGATTTTACTCCACTAAAATTTAAGTCGAGATAAACTTATTATGCTGTCAACAACAAATTATTATGCTGTCAACAACAAAGTGTCGGACATTGAAGAATCCCCCCCCCCCCCCCAAGAAAAAGGAAGATGTGGTTACTATTTTGATGATCTCCCTTTCACAATTATTATTTACCATCTTATATATATAAGGGTGAGTTTTGCTAAGTCATGTGAGAATCATCAAAATTGTAATCAAACCCTCCTCCGTATATGAGGAAAGGGAAGGGACAAAGAAGAAAGTAGGAGTGTACTAGAGTACTTGGTATCTTAAAGAGGACGTGATGTGCACGTGAGAGAGTGGGAGGATTTGTAGGTGTTTGGTTTGGGATAAAACTTGTCTCCCGTCTTCCCGAAAGCAACCTTTGGTCATTGTATTCATGTCTCAATAAATCTTCCCTTGCATGTGGACCTTTCTTTTCTTTCTTGCCATTCGTATCACCAAGAACTCCTTTGAATGATTGTTCTATGTCTTATACGTTCTTATCAACGTAACTACTCTCATTTATGTGAACGGATTTACAAGTACACCCAAACGTATTGTATAAATCAGTAGGGCTTTAATTTTCTTTCTCATAATTTATATCTGTAGCCTGTAGGCCTTATATTGTTCCAGCAGTTCTTTGTTCTTATTAATTATTTTCCTGCTCCATTATCTCATTCACATTTTAATGTATCTTTTGATGGTGTCTTAGCTGAATTTACAACGCTTTAGGTACTACTTTGACCAATTTATACCCTTTTTAGAATTGTCACGTTAATCCAATCATAGTGGTAAACTTGTAGTGTATGTTCCTCTATGATATGATGATTAATGCCTACTATAATACAAGATTGTACATAGATTGTACTTGATCTTCAATTCTTTTCGTTATGAGTCATCACTATTGACTCATGAGAATTCAGCTAGTGTAGTAGTGCACTGTGTACATGTTTTAGGAAAATTGTCGTTATATGAGACAAAATATCGGAGAACTTAATTAAAAGATGATCAAAATATCTAGATAAACTAAAGGAGACAGATTCTCCACCACCAACGTGGAAGTATCCACCATGCATGGAAGCCCATCTATATGAATATCACATACTGTATACATTGAGGTAGCATTCATATATTGAGATTATTACATTCATTGTATTGTACTCCGTATCACGTTGGAATGTGCACAATACAGTACACTCAGTTACTGGACTTACAAAGAACCATATAGCTAAGCATCAGGCGATAAATCCGAAAGCAAATTTGCTAAAAATTTCTTCAACCGTATGAAACCTAGCCAAAATAAACCGAGTGTGGTTTTTTGGCTTTAGCTAATTCGGCCTTTTAGGCTCTACTTTTGCACCAACTTGTTCATGTATTTGAGAATAAAAGATAGATCAGTTGATTAAATTATTGTCTTAGTCTAATTTTAATCTAATTTTAATATCGAGCGTCTCATTAATAACAACTAAAATGGGAGTAGCATATATTACGTAATTGATAATCCAAATTATCTGGTGTGGGTCTTGTGAAAATTCTTTACATTTGATCATTCAAAAGGGGCTTGCCTCTCCCTAGCTTGTAATTGAAAAAAAATCGACGCTTTTTTACTTTTGACAAATGACATATACCACTATCGTTGGTATTAGCTAACTAATATGTATGTATAAATAAAATATTGTTTCACATTTTACTTTAACTTAATTTTGAGGTAATTTGTTCAATATCCACTAATGATAAAATTGAACCTAATATGTATAGTCGGTGCAAATCGACTACTTATTGTTTCATAGCCAACTAGTTCGAGACTATAATTAAGAATTGAAACATCTATGTTAGTAGTTTATATCTACTCATCCTAACCCGAATGCAAAATCAATCCTCCACATTTAGAAACCAATTTGTGCCAAAGCAGAAGTGACATGCGTGGCGCGTAGGTGATTCAATTATAGGGTTTTGTTCACCAAGACTCTGAGAGATTACATATGCACATGAGATGATTTGATTATAGGTAGTAATATATCATGTCAAACTCAACAAAAAATTAGGTCGATCAAGGTTTTGGTCTCCGGCCATTTCGTGCTAACTGCTAAGCTTCAAAATTGTTCCTAACACGTACAGCATATATATATCGCTTTATGGGGATGGCTACCCCATGATAGCGACCTAGAACCTTAGCATGTTACTTTCAAGTTATTTGATGAAGAGATCAAGACATATAAACCAGCGATTCCTGAATCAGTATATCTGCTTGTTGATTAATCCGCTTACTTTAATATATAGCCAACAAAATCAGCTTTACATCGTTGATCATAGCTGAAACTCTGTAAGTTAGTCCATCACCATCTTCATTCTTCCTACTAGCTCCAACTCCATCACCTACATTTATCTCATGAACATATGTACGGTGCAACTATGCACGAATGGGCAAAAAGAAGGGGTTAGGCTGAACAATATGGATTACTAAGGATAATGTTCTTGTCTAGCTAGTTTGAGATTCTACAATTTGCTTGTATTTTAGCATCATGGTGTTTCCGATCGTTTACTATCCTAATAACTCCCATTTTTAATAGGATTCCAGCTAGAAGCATACCAACAAGGTAAAATTCTATACGTGTTCATTGCTATATACCAAGAAGCATCACATTACAATTAAGAATCAGCAGAACACTTTGTAGAAATTTGGACAATCATATCCATTCATATCTAGGGTCCAATGAATCGAAGAGCCTCTCCGGAAGAGGGAGTACAATAATATATAATGCAGGCGAAAGCCTGAACTAACATAATGCAAAAAAAGTAAGTGAGAACAAAACTCTGGCTAGCAAGACCAGAAAGATATACATAACCACAAATTGCCATTTGAATTTGGCTCATGTATGAGTTTGACTATGTTGTGTTACTTGCAGTGTACTCGAGAATAGCCTATCAGGCTATCACCAAGTAGTAATCAGTAGATCAGTCTATGTACTGCGCATGCTATCGATTAAGAGATAACATTACTCACTACGTACGTGACTACGATATGGACGTCTCGAGTAAAAAAGATTGTTTTCTGTTGCTAGATATAATTCCTTTAATCATCCAACAGAATTCTATTCTCATTTGCGATTCAGTGCAATAGTGCGTGCATTCTTGTAAGACAGAACAAAAGAAAACTACCGGACGAATGTCCAACACTCCATACGAGCATACTGTCATACACAATTGTAAATATTCCATTAATGGACAAAAATCTACTAAGATAGGAGTCTTAAAATGTTGAAACACTTGCTTTATTCTTCTTTTAGTTGCTTTGAATCTAAAATGATAGTAAAAGCAAATTAAGACAACATGGTGGTTCTGGTGACTGGAACATGGGAGCATGCGGTGAAGGCATGTGATAACCCCCGCTAAGTCTGCTGCGTAAGTGCACATTATTGTTTTTAAATTATCTTGACTTCTTCCCTTTTAATTTTCAACCTCTCCTTTCTTTTCTGTTTTCTCCGTCCTCCTCCGTTAATAGTAAAATAACATATGCACTTTACACTATTAATGAACATGCAACAGACATACTAGCAAGTTCTCCTCCCTCTCTTATCCCCTTACATGCTTCTTGGAAATTCGCCTTGACATCACCTAATCGTCTTTGATTCTACTTTGTGTAGAACCTGTCAAATGGTTAGCATTGAAATTTAAGAGAGGAAAATAAATTTTAGCAGCCATAAGTTCTCCTGTTCTACAACTTGAGTGGTGTGTAGTCTTAATTTGTGTATATTACGTGTGCATTAACTTGCATACAGGTGATCGATGTTGAATATGTATAGCTGCTAGGACATACGAGTTGAGAGTTGAGCTTAAGTGAATTTAAACATAATTTCAATGATAACGAAGATTAAACTTCTAACATTTCTCAAACATTTATTTGAAATTAAGCAACTTTAAACCATCAGAGTAACTTTTCACCTCTACATTACTTTTTGTACAGAATGCATATCGTGATCCAAATACCAATCTACCATATATAGTCTGCTTTGTGGTTATTGTTCGGCTGATTTAGTTCGCGTACACACGCACAGATGGGCATCACGCCATCACAGTCCCTATGTTATACACATAGCAATGTGGAATGCACACATTCAATCCAATATAATGCAACACATACTTGCGCATTGACATATAGTCATGATCGAGCTACATTTGCTTGCACATATGTATGCATATTTTGTATGCCCGTGCTGAATTAAAGGATGATCGGTGGTCCTCATACTGGCTGGCCACCATATAACTATTAAGTTCCCCGAGATGGTACAAACTCAAGCCAATATTTAATCAACAACTTGGTACTTGGCGGACATGATCAACAACTATCTAGTTCAAACATTATGCCCACATAATAATAAGCGAACTTAAAGCAACAAATCGATCAATTTGACTATATATACTTTGGATTTTGCTAGCATTATTCTTTGGGGCTATACTATAAAGAATGGCCTATGGATTAGTGTTGCCTAGGATCCTGTAACAAATATGTAATTTGAGACTAAAAAATATCTGTCCGTGCAGAGTGCGATAATATTCCTCTCCATCACATTATCTCTCATGCATTGGCAAACGACTTTGATTCTTTCATTAATTTGTTTACAATTGTTTTAATTTTTGTTTAGTCCGCCTTGGGTTTTGTGCTAGGAGATTATGGTAGCAATGAGCAACCCTGATTTGGAGATCAGAAAACGATGTAAAATTATAATAACTGCTCAGGTTAATCATCGAACTCTGCCTCGTTCCTCCTAACATTCTCTGCAGAGGGTAAACACTAAAATTCAGGGTGATTATTGGTCATTCTGGGCTTTCCTTGTTAGTTTAATTGTTTCTACTGCAGAAATTATTGGGGGTCTTGTTTCCCATGCACTTCATGTCTCATACATTTCACCGACAGTTTTTATCACTTAGAAAGTCCTTTGAACTACGGCCTAGCTATTACTGTTTTTTTTATGTACTTGAAGTATCATTTTACACAAGCAAAATTAAGTATAATGGCTCATTTGACACAACGTAGTAGAAATTAACTAGAGAAAAGAGTCACTTATGATTCTCTACAATTGATCACAATGTCAAATTAACTATAGTTCGAGATTCTAGCTGCTATATTTTTTGTGACAATATATACATGTTGATAGATATTTTGGTTCACAATTTCACATATTCTAAAAGGGCCCGCAAGTCCGCAACATCTACCGGTACAGACTACAGTCACAACGTTAAACTAACCATTAAGTACTGAATTTGCAAAAATTGGACGCAATTATAGCATCACTTTGCATTGAATATCATTTTGTACTCATATTCACACAAGAGGTTACTAAGAGTATTGACAAAATTGTTTACAATAAGAGACAAGAAATCTGTACTACTTTTCTTGTTGCTAGCTAGATCTTTTATTACCAATCACTTTTGTGCGTCGAAGGAATTGAATAGTGCCGTTTTTTTCCATATTCAAGCAAGAATGAGGAGAATGTTAGGTGGTTTGGCTTATCACCAATTTAGGACACCAAAGGCAGCTATTTCTTTTCTGCGCATTTGTAATAGCTAGCACTTAATTTCTGCGATGATTGAAGGAGTTTAAGCATCCCTTTCATGCACTAATCAACTTAAACCAGTGATAGAGAAGTCGTAGCCTAAATTCTTTTGCACTCTTTTGTTCGCCAGAGCTTGCTTTCACTAAACACTGATCATGACTCATCTAATGCAAAATTATTTTTCTTTCTATCAATAAAATTTTACGTGTTATTATTGACTCAAACCCGTAAAGAGATGCTATCGACCTAAATTTGGTACGTAATTTTTTATACATCCTTTTAAACATTAGCTACTCAATATAACCTAAAAGAAAAAAAAAAGAAAAAAAAAGGTTAATAAGGCATACTCCCAAATATTGAATTTCAGTAATGTAGGGAATTTCGATCCTTTGAACTCTATGTTCCTCGTAAAGTAGAAAGGTTAATTTCTCAGCCTTTTATGTAGGAGGCAGGTCCCCTTTGCACCAACTTCCTTAGGGGCACTTACTTCCTCTTTAAAAAACATGCACATGATGTCCCTTCAATGCGCCCTCTATAAGGGCCCCCTTCCTCTGCCCAGCTCTGCTTCTAGTAACATCATCCTCCCCAACCCCTTTAAGTCACCATAACGGTATGTAGATAGGTGCTGCACTGCCATCCGAGTTTTCTTCTTTCTTTTTTTATTTTGTTTTTTGTTCTGTTCGGCTCTTTAACATTAAAATGTTTGTCAAAGACTCAAAGGCAATCATATCCTGTACATCGCCTAAAAAACCTGATATGAGATAGTTAGTTGTAGATGATCGTAATAACTTGGTTTTTTTCTTTTCTTCTAGTTACTACATCAAGAGACATTTATCATGTACTCCTTAAGGAGTCCCTTGATCACTGTATATATATAAGTTTTTTTTTTGGTACAAACTGTATACATATAAGTTAAGTACTCAGAATTGGTTGTTTCAAACAAGTTGTACTAGAGTATTTCTGTAAAATCTGACCGCATGCAAGAACCTATCTAGATTTTAAATAAATCCACTGTGTATAAGTTTGAGGGTGTGCTATAATTTATAGGTCAAGGAAATCACATAGGACTTGGTTGTTGAGTCAATTCTATTCATCATAGCTGCTACTTAGCTAAGATTTTTGAGTTAATAATTGAGCTAGGTATTCAAACTCTCTTCTGTGGAAAATAATAATTTTATTAGGTTAGGAATAGTGATCATGTGATGCTTAGTGGGAGCACACTAGTGTATCTCTTTGTATTAATTAAATAAGTAAAAAAAACAAAGTTAATTAAGCCCCCCCCCCCCCCCCCCCTCCTCAAAAATAAAAAGAAATAAAGGCCAATTTTATTTATGTTCATGCTGTCATGCACGTCCATAGACCAAAAGGGCTACACATGCACACATGAAAATCTAAGCTAAGAAGAACACAACTTGACGAATAATGGAAAATTTTGTTTCTCAAATATGCCAAATTTGGCTAGAGAAAGCGAAGATATGAACAAGAATTGCTTCATTAATGATTTGTCTGCAATCCCTCCCTCATTTTTTCTTGGTCCTCTTCCTAGGGTTTTAATCCTATGCTCTATGCTGCTTCCAAAAATGTTTGACATGAACTGAACAAAGTTGAAACATATTATGAAAAAGAAAGAAAAATGTCATAAAAAAAACTTTGGCCGCTTAAAAATTTCCTAGACAATGCTAACCCAAACTTCTCTAAGATTAAATTTAAATTTAATTCCTCACCCTTCTCACTAACTTAATTCAACTCAACTAAATGAGCTGCCTATAGTCCGGCCCGATATGTTGATGGATCAAATAATCATCACTATTTGCCGGGTCAAACATCATACTACTTGGATTATGATGGATTAGCTGCTGTTGATAATGCTGTTGTTGATGCATTTGCTGATGCCTCATGACATCCTTTTGCCTTCGGAGCTCCATCACCTTGCGGTGCGAATTCGAGTGCTTTGTCAGCATGAACGTCGGGCTGGCTGCGGGCCGGTACTCCGGCACCAGCCGGCCCGACTTGTACCGTACCCCGCATGCATTACACAGCGTCTTCGGGCCCATGGGCCCGGTACGCCATTGCGGGGTCTTGTCCGTAGCACAATGCAAGCATTTCCTAACCTCCCCATTGGCCAAGTCGGAGCCCGACCCGGACCCGCCCCCACCCGAGCCCTTCTTCTTCGGGGCCGGCTTGGCGGGCTTCATCCCATGTCCGGGCTCTGGCCCGCCTGTCATGGGCTGGGCCGGGTCGGTTGGCCCGTTGGCGGAGGGCGAGAGAACCATTAGGCGGGACGTCCAATTGCCCGGGGCGGCACGGGACCGCTTGCTCCGGGCCTTCCCGGGCACGGGCACCTCCGGGTTGAATATTGGGCTTGGAGCACTGACGGGTCGAGTCTGGTCCATATTGTAGTACCGGGTCTCGGACCCTTCGTCGTGTCGGGTCTTCATTGCTGACATGCCCGAAACTAGGTGGAGCTTCTCCAAGTCTTCACTCGAGAATGATTCTTCCTCCACGAAATTCGAGAGCCATTCTAGCTCAGCTAAATCGTCATACTGCCCATCCAACAAAACAATAGATAAATAAAACTAATAACTTGATGAAAACCATAATACTATGACGAAATGATCACAATAATAATTTTGGCTTCACATTGATTGAATAGTTACTTAGCTAATTTTTATCACCCTTTATTTCTTGTATGGCCATACCCATATTGGACCCACCGAGCTTACTTCGTCCATAATGCATTATGTACCCTCTTTTTCGATAAGGACGTTAATAAAGATGATTCAACTAATATCAAACTCTAATTTTCAAAGGTAGACACGGCAAAAGAAACAAAAGTACATACAAAATTTCAATTGCTCTTAACACAAAGTGATAAACAACAGATACCAAAACTGTTTATCTTTTTGAGAAAATAAAGGCTCAATTATTGATATGTGACTATGTGTATTGCAACCTATAGAGGAGTAAGGTTGACCCAGTTGTGACGCCTCCTATTTTCTTAGAGTTCGAATTCTCATATCACCCCTTTTTTCCGCAAGCTAGTTAACTTCGGAAAAATAAAAAAAATTGAAGCCCTAGTAATAACTATTATCTTCGCAAAGTTTTATGTATTTTACTTAATAGTACACTATAAGAACACACGTACCGGAATGCAAAGTTCACCAGAGAAGTGGCTATCAGAGTAACCGCGGGGCCCAATGTCGCCGGCAGGAGGGAAAATGGGGTCATTGTTGCCGGAAAAGGAGGAGTTGCAGCTGTCAACGGGGGTGACAAGGGTAGAGTCATCAGTGGAATTGGAGTTGGAATTATGAGTATCATTATCAAAGGTGGTAGCATCGTCGTGTGCAACCCCATCATCGTTCGAAAAGTCGAGGAGGTCCTCGACGATAAAATGATCACAGGATACCCTCCTCTCCGGAGTTTGGTGTTGTGGTTGTGGTTGGCAATACCCGAATTCTGAAGCTGCAACCTCCATAATATTTTTTCCTAGATAGGGTGAGAAATTTTTTGGTTTTTTGGTTTTAGTAAGTAATAGTAGTAATGCACTATTATTTGCTTAAAAGTGAGAAAAGGGAGGGTGGAGTGTGTATATAAGTGAGTGTTAAAATTGTGTGGTTTTGTGTTAAGGAGAGAAAGTGGTAAGGAGAGAGTTATGGAGTGAAGAGAAAGACTAGCTAGAGAGGGGGAGTGGAGAAGTGTATGTATGTGGTGAGACTTGAGTAATGAGAGAGAATTGGCGTTTGAAGAGGACACAAGGACAGCTGCTAAAAATGCTACCAATTTCCTTTCAACATTGCCCAAGAAAAAAGGGAAATAAATAAGGTTGATTTTTTGTTAGTAATAAAAGTCAGAAAAATGTGCAAAAGATTATAAAATTTGTGGATGTATTAAGATAGTTTTGAATTAAAGTAGGGAAAATACTTTGATGCCCTTTAATGCTTTATGGGAGGATGGTTGCTTTGCTTGGTTTACCAGTTTAGTTCTTGAAGCTAATTTTTAGACCCTTTTGACAGTTATAAGGGTGGACCATAGGTTTATGTTGTATCTTTACAGCTAGGGTTAACTTGAGACTCAAGTAGGAATTGTCGAATTGCTACATAGAATAGTTTTAAATCATTGTATCCATCAGTTGGTATTGCCAAAAGCAGATATATGTGTTAAAGATATCAGTTAGTAGCAGTAGTTCATATACTATAAAGTCTTATGATAAGAACTAAGATGTCTCTATGCTTTATAGTGGAGTTTTTACAACTGACTGATACGGAGTTTTAGTGAGTTTTCTACTTTTTTTTTTTTTTGCTTGAGCCGTTGAGGTAGCGTATAATATCGTACATAAAAATCAAACCATATATCTTACGTTGGAAAGGGTTCTACTATGCCAGATACCAATTCTTAGTTTAGCACTTTGATATTGAGACTCTTCTTCGAAAAACTAATAGCTAGTTATTTGCTAGATTGCACAAAAGGCTGCGTCGAGCATTTAGTTCTGCTTTTGACATTATGGAAAGGTATAGTGAAATATATGTGTCGAGCGCATATATGCATTCACTTACTCGAACCCAGAGGTTGGGGGTTCGATTCTCATCAAATCCAACTTCAGTTGGATTTAGCGCAAATATGTGCTGGTTGTGATCCTAATGATCCATTTCCTTATTCACAAGAGGCTTGCTTCTCCAATGTAATCCAAAAAAATACAATGAGTTACCAAATCTATGTAATTGAATTAGATAGAATGCAACATAATTTTATAGGCATCTCAATACATGCATACAATTTCATTGTTTCAAATTAGTTAACTCAAAAGATCAAAGTTTAGTTAAAAATAGTAACTAGCTTATTAGTAGAAAAGTAAAAGAAGGTTTAGCTAATTGCAATCTAAGTTATCCGGACTCTACCGCTGGTAACCGACATAGATACTTGTACAAGTGTCGGGCTTGACTAGTTTATTAAAATTCTACAAGTCTTTGACTTAAAATAAAGTGTCCAAGTGTCATGCTTGAGTATTTGGTGTCCGACACGGGTATGTGAGGCAATATTAAGAGTTCGAGTAACATATAATACAACATTTATGTAGTCCATAAGTTCAATCTCTTTCTGAATGTTTGAGATGGTTGAATGATTAAAGGTACACAAAGATTATGTAAATGAACTAATAGTGCTAAAATTAGATTGGAATGTTAATATTGACAATTATCACGATACTTTGTTTTAGGGTATTACACTCAATACAATATGTGTTTCCATCTATTCATTATCATGTAACCTTTTTCAACTATCTCACTAGCAAAACTCGGCCAAATTACCTAATAAGACATAAACAATTAGTTCATTTTTTAGATGGTAGTGTTCTTTTTCAAGTTAAGTATTCACTCGCATTGTCCTTGTAACTTGAGAAACAATCATTACAAGTTACAACAAGTACCATTCCATAAATTGCAAAATGTACTATTGCTTATCATTTCAGCCATAGACACATGGGAAAATCAGGTAGTAGTACTCCGTAGTACTTCATGATTATGTGACATAACATGAGGGGTTTATAGGTAATTGTATGACTATTTCCACTTAGTAATGGTATATATGAAACAGGTTACTAGCAAATAATGGTTAACCCTTAATTACAGAACAAAGAAGAGACTAATTAGTGTCAAATTAAACCCCCTTAGGAATCGATCTAGCAGGTTTGTCGCTGCGACTCGTGCATTAGCGTCCAAGTTTGCAGCCGGATTCCTCTGCCTTTATTTTCTTTCCCCTTTTTCCCCCTTTGTCTAGGGAACCGTACTTTTTTTTATCTGTACCTTTTCTTGTCTGATTTTATCCATTTTTTTAGTTGATCATTTTCCTTTGTTAATGGAGTTTATCTCAGGCTCTACCCCACTTTGTAAGCACAATGTTACAGCTCAACATGCTTAAATCATCGGTTTAGATGTTACCAATGTGTCACCTCTCTGAGTGACCCTGTTTTTCTACTACGTAGCCATTTCCACATAGGATAAAATTAAAAAGCCGGCTAATGTTAAAGAATGTGGAATAAATTTTGACATGTGGTAACATATGGTTGGCTGACTACGTACTGTGTAATGGGACACTGCAAATTTAGACAATCCCGAGGAATAGTGAATAAAAGAATGGATAAGCTTAAGGTATTAACAATCACATTAAGGTTTAAGATGCTGTTAATGAGTACTAACTTGGTAACAATGTACCCATTTCTTTAAGCAAGAGAAAAGAAAGATCTACTGCGATGTTTCCCCGTTATTCTTGGTCTGCCAAAAGGAAATTTCATGCACCGAGAACACTTGAGTGACCGAGTTATGTTGACACCAAGAAGAGCGCTCGAACTCTCGAAACCGTATTAAGCTTAATTTCATTTTGAATTTGTATCTAAATTATCTTACAACACATATTTTAGTTAAATAACTCCATACTTGAATTTGATTACTTACCAACATGATAAACAACATACGGAGTAGTACCTTATAAATTTGGCTACGCCACTAGAACTAGTTATGGCCTAAGCCATGAGCCTTCCAAGAACTAAGGAAATACAGAACTCGCATAATGAACTATTGACGTAGTTACTACAACTCATATCATTGTGTCAAGACTACCGATTGAGTATGATCAGCTAGTCACTTGATAGTTAGCACTTAGCACCCATACCTGGCTAGGGACATGTGGCTCGCAAATGTGAGCTCGATCTAGTGAAGTCTTGTCTAGTACTCCAATTAACAACGATGCCAATATAGCTATGGATACGGCCCATTAAGTCGTACGACAAATTGTGGTTTGCTCCTAACCAGACTTAGGGCACATTCCTTTCTGAACAAATTGTTGCTTAATAAGTGTCTATATATATACTCTGATCGAAACTAAGTGAAAAAAACATCTATAGCCAAACAGGAATTTTGGTTATCTTATATATGTTCCTTGTTACCATATCAGTGTCGATATGAAAGTAGTCGAAAAAAATGAGTAGCACGCTTTGAGAATTTGATCAGTCTATATACATTGTCAATCATATGCATAACTCTTTCTTATTTTTTCTATTATCTAATTAATTTTTTTGGGTCTGAAATGTGCGTACAAAGTCGTTAGTATCGAACCTCCAACTTCATAATTGGGGGTAGTAGAGCTCTAAACACTTGAGCTAGTTTTTTTTTCATATTTAATTTATCAATATGCTAACAAGGTTCTATCATGGGAATCAAACATTGAGCTTTTACTCATTTTGGTAAAATTATGTAAGAACTTAACGAAATCAACTTTTATTCTACTTTTACAACCCATAAACTAGATGATTTAAATTAAAGTCTAATGATTTTATGCCCTCTTATTTTCACGATATATTTCGATCTTTACCATTAGGCAAAAAGCTCATCAATAATGTACTCTAATTTATGTTATGAGATAGTATGAGTAGCATAGTACTTCGTATGCATCAAGTCAAGCGTATTTCAACTTGTCAAGCTCGTGGTTTGCACAATTAAATTGAATGCATCCAGTCCGTCCACTGATTGATATGGACCTTTTAGTGCAATTTTTTTCTATTGTTGGGACAACCTTTCAGTGCAATTGTAAGCTTATAGACATATTAGTTTTTTTTTGTTTTTTTTACAACGGGTAAATCATAATAGTTTTCTCTAGGCCATATAGAATTAACATAAATCTATCTTCAATTCTTTCAACTATGATATTTATCGAGATTATAACATTAGTATGTCTTAATTTGATATCAACGAAGTGTTGAGGTTTGGCTAGTTCTTTATGTTTTCTAGGTAGAATTATGTATTATCATTCAATATAAACCTTAGTGAAATTGTGATTTTTGATATGTAAAAGCATGAGAATTTACTTTGATAAATTAACCTATAGCCCCGTAAGTTTTAGCAAATAATATTTGTCAAAAGTATGGGTTAATTTAATTTTGATTAATGTGAATGACCAAAAATATAATTTAAGAACTTTATTGTGAATAACAACTTTACATTTCAAATCTCAACAATCTAGTTGTACGTCTATATTAGTGATACAAATCTAAAATTTAGATCAAACTATAGGTCAATTACGTAAATCAAGTTGTTCACAAGGGTGATGTTTCCCTTGTAAAATAGTTATCATATACTTTAAGATTAGCAAACACCATGATAACTAAAATATGAGATTGGGGTTTCGAATCTTATCAGTGACTTTGTTCGCGCATTTCATACAAAAAAATATAACTAAAAGCATGATCATACGGAGTAGTAATTATTGTTTAAGTGGACGATATATGTAATAAGTAAAGTTAAGTACACATTTGAGGGGATAATAATCTCAGCATTTCTTCATATGCATTTGAGAAACTAAAAGAAGTTAGATTATATTTAGGACAATGATAGAATATCATTGAATAACAGTTAATTTCAATGTCATCCTCTCATATAACAGTTGATAGCTTCTATCAATAGAGGGATTTATAAAAATATATGTTAAAATATGGTGCTCGATTTAATCTATTAATAGCATCATTTCATTTCCGTTATATTTAAACATTTGATTAACTCGACCAAATGTATATCTTTTGAAGCCCTTCATGTGTGGTGGACCAAACTTACATTTCAAGGAACTAAAAACATTATTTAGTAGGACACCATCAGTTCTTGCTTAGACCAGAGGGTTTAGTTGTTCAGAAATAAGAAAGCTCTTTATTATGATGATGAAAGTGTATTATGACCATGATAGAATTACACTTTCTCTATTTTCATTTAGTGAACACAAAATAAAATAGAGTGGGTGATAATAGTAAAGGGCACGTGATTAGGCTGAGAATAGTGTCAGTTCACCTCCCCACATGTGAGTGTCTAAGGTGATGTCAAAAAGCCAAATCTGACGGTGGTCAATGCCACGTGGCGAGAATCAGTGGAGTCGTTGGTTCTTTATCAGGATACTTTAGCCATATGATCTGGAACTGGAAGAGGGAGTTGATAGATATAACGTGAGACCACGTGCCGAAATCTCACGTGAGGTGATGGAGTTTATATGCACTTGCGCCACTCGTGACCCGCACGTCGGTGCAAGCCTTACTGGAGGTTCTACTTGACCAGCGACCGGACCACTGCTCACTTTCTAGTTTCTACTCACCTTTCCCCCTTTTGCTCTCCTCTTGTGATATCTAATTGTATTGATGATGACAGGTTATCAATTGTAGAAAGTTTTAGGTGAGATCGTTTTCTATTTAGTACGTAGTACTACACTTTTGTTCATTTACGAAAGGAATCCATCCAAATCTCTAATTTGGTTTTTATGTAAAGAAAAGAATTAGCTCAAGTGGTTAGAGCTATTCTACACAATCATAAGGTTGAGGGTTCGATTTTTATCGGCGACTTTGTGCGCGCTCATTTCATACCAAAAAAAATTGGTTTTTATGTATCAATTGATATGGTTCATTTTGTGGTTGTTTGGTTCATACATGAATTCAATTATATAGGAATTTTCACCTACATAGAATTTAATTCCCTAATAAAATCTACGTGATTTGGCTCTAACATGTTTGGAAGACAGGTAGTAATTTGTAATTCCAAACTTTTGAGGGGCATATTAGTAATTTTTTTATATTAAGTATGGGTTGTCCAATTCCCACAATGTATTGGAATTTATAATTCTTATGCAATTTGCAATTCCTCCTTTTTATACTAACTAAATTTTTTTTAATGACGTGGGAACACGCAGCCGCTGCTCTTTGGGTGCGTACTGGGTAAACCTCTGCCCTATAACGGCCACAAAAGGCTAGCTAAATAAAACTAAATGGCTCGACTCAGGAGACAGGAAGAGGGAAATATCTCACACTATACCCCCAAAAAGCCTAATACACCTTACATCCCTATCTCCTCATCCCCAACTCTAAGCTCAGGGCCACCCTCACATTCTCCTCACCAGAGATCACTAGTCAATTGTGAGAGTCGGGGCTCTCAAAATCCTAACTTTCTATGATAAAAGATGTTGTGATTCATGAATAATTTTCAATTAATTAATTTACATTTTTTTTATTTCTTAGCATTTCTTTTTCGTTGAGACTTTACACTTAGCAATCTTGTCACTAAGACAAATAGTTAAAAATCTTAAAACTCAATACACCACGAAATCGTTGGCCAAAATGTCAAAACTCGAATTTTCTAAGATGTAGACAAAGTCTCAATACAAAGTTAAAGGGAAATTCTTCATAACGAACTAAATTTTCCAATTTTTCTGTATTAAAATTTCATCTATGAGGAATTATCCCAAATCTGAAAAAAGGAGTAAGATTTCAACTATGTATAAGTTTGATGAGCTACTCTTTTTATTAGCCAATTGATTTTGAAGGTTACTTCAGTAAAAGTCTATCCTTGAACCAAAATCTTCTGGATTTATCTTCCCCAACAAGGGGTAGTACAACCAATCCGAGAACCATACAACCTGTTGTATGTACAACACAGGGACATTATTGTCAATTACAAATAATAACTATTTAGACTTAATTTTTAAAACCTTTTCTAAATCTTTATAAAGATATCCACCCTGATTATGCCCTTGACTTTCCTACTCAAACACAACTACCTTCTCTCTCTTCACTCATCAATATCTGAACGCACAACAAAAATTAAAAAAACTTTCCAACGCATGCAACACAAATCCTCTAGCCACTA
>CAAKMY010126837.1:1714-30624 GCA_901111285.1 Corrigiola litoralis | reverse complement strand
TAGAAGATTATATTTATATAGAAAATTTTAGAATTTATTAATGTAATTAGTGACATATTAACTATATATTATGAGTTATGTTAAAATATCTTTTATCATTAAGAACAATAATTGTTTTCTATGATTTAAAAGTATTTGGCCAATTATTTATAAACGATAATTTTGGAAAAAACACAAATGAAAAACACATTTGGAGAATGAAATATTGTTATTATGGGATATTGGAACAAATAAAAAGATATTTTTTATTTACAAAATAGCTTTTGAATTTGTATATACAATCATTGGAAACTAAAAACCAAAAACTGCAAACTGCAGTAATACCGAACGAGCCCTAAGTAATAATTTGTTGCTTTTGTTTATCTGGTTCAAAAAGTGTTATTTGGGTTTTTAAAGATAGTTTTTTTTTTAAAGATGTTTGGCCTCACATATTTAATGGGTGTGTCATGTACTCATGTGTGATTGGGTTAGTTTTTGTTTGGCCCAAACATACAGCATCATAAGTGTCCTGGCCTGCCCAAGTAAGAATTTTGGATGTGGTGTCGTTGTAGTGCTGATGATGGAACAGCCATACAGGACTTGAATTATGATTATGGTATGAATGCACGATGATGATAATAAGTTCATATTTCGTTACCCCCCCCCCTCCGCGTTCCCAATATCAACTCATCTATCCCTTAAACTCTAATCTTCAATTTGTTATAGCAGTAGATAATCACTGTTGTTATATGCTAAGGAAGTAAGGAGTATATATATTACGCACTCCTTCAAGAAAAGGAAGTACATGCACGACTACGAAACCCCTGTAGAAGGCTGTAAAACAATAACTATGAAGGATTGGGAGGGTGTATTGATGAACAAGTTTGCAATGATGATATGATATGTCAAAAGTTTAAGACTGGCCGGCTTTGTGGATGCTGTGCTTGTTGTCCCCATCAGCTATGTGAGATTAATACTACTACTACTAGTTGATTTCTTGGCTGACTCCTGCAGTAGTGTCTAATGTGATATTGCTGGTTTTGGGTGTTTATATCAACTTTAAACAGGCACATTATCACAAAATGTTTTACTTTTATAACAGCCAGTTGAAAAAGTTATTCAAGAACACGAAATTAAGGCAACTGCAGAGTGTTTTTGGATATAGAACATTAGAAATTACAACAGCTGCAAAAGCATTTCATTATACAGGCAACAAGATTAGATTTACTGGTTTGTAAGACCTGATGCACATATGTTTTATGCTTATTTTATCTGCACAATAGCTAGTGTAACAAAATGATACACATACGTTCGGATATTATTTGCCCAAGCATTGCAGTTACAACACAATTGAAGACCGAGACAGGGTGACTGAACGGCAAAAGTTTGATTATAATAGTTGTTATGATCCAACATGGCCTTAAATTAAGGAAAATCATATTCACCTACTAGGTGGTTACCATTTTTGTCCGCCACCCTCTTACATAAATTTTCAAATTTTATAAAAATGATAAATAGTTGTGAGAGGATGGTTGCCATTTTGGCACCCACCGGGTGGGTGTGTATCATATTTAATGGCTCGGCCCATAACTGAATAAATAGACCTCGAAGGCACACACAACAACATACTAAGAATTTTTTTATTTATTTTTTTCGACAAAATATACTAAGAAGTTGGAAATAACATGGTTTCAAAAGTAACATTTTTCTTTATATATAATAAATCATAGAGGATGTGAAACGAAAGCTTTCACACAAATCACAGTTGGTAAAATTAAAAGATAATATTCTCATCTTCAATTTTACATCAGCGTTTTTGCACCCAATCTATATTGAAATTGATCAAAATTCTGACATACCTTCTTCTAAACGGAGGTTGAAAGGATGTTACTTAATAAGCAACCAGATTGTCCCACTTTGTAAGTATATAAGCCTACAACATTTGATCCCAGATCACCATTTACCAACTGTCATAGTGTCAAAAACGAATTTTCTCCTATTGTGAACTAGTTAATATTGAAAATTCAACTAAATATTATACTTCCCAATAACCTATCTCAAAGCGCAGTGAAAAGATCGCAAACACAGCTATACTACTGATTGTTATGCGAAAACGTGGTAATAAGTGCGGAAAAATCATAAAATTAACAAGAAAGATATGTAAGAGACAAATTTTACATGGTTCACTATCAATGTGATAGCTACGTCCTCCATTAGATCCCGTATTTCACTATATATATAATACAAAAGTACATCCCTAATTTGGTTCAGATGAAGGGCTTCAAAAATTGTACCCTAAAGTTGATCTCCCTGAATTTCCCTTATGGCATGCAAGGCACGTGGAGTATATATACCTATATACAAATTATTAGAAAAGATCGTTTATATTCATGATACAAGCAGATAATCTCCTTGTAATAAAAAATCAACTCAAGATTCTTACAAGCACAAATTAACTCAGAAATTTATATGCCTTTGTTGGGTCAGACGATAGTGGGTGACCCGTCGGTAGGATTCAACGCTCCGTCAGACATGCGACTCAGTCGACGACTCGTCGATTGACTCCGACGTTTCATGCCTTCTTGCTTATCTATCCCAACTCTCTAATGAACTTTGATACAGATCGTTAGTCACGTATTATATATGAACCTCATTTAACAACTTTAATTGTGTTAATCAATATTGTTGAGTTCTTAGATTTGACTTCTCAACTTAAGAACTACACTTAGCTAAAAAAAAAAAAAGACCACACAAAATATATATGAAAGATATAACATAAACAATGTCGGTCAACAGACAACAATACTTTCATTCAATATACGTCGATCGAATGCACGTGAGGATAGCTAATGACTAATAAGAGAGTAGCAATCATCCTTAGTGGAGAACATGTATACACTAATACTCTACTGAGTGATGAGTCTACTCCTATCATGCAAACCAAAGCTTCCATAATCTATATTCATTATTTGGATAAAGATTGAAGGTAGTGGCGCATCTGAAGTAAACAAGAGCAATTTGACTGAATAACACATCTGAATTGACAGTTACAAATATTCTTACTGACATGCCTTTCTGAGAAAGAGTTTGTCATAGTCTATGTCTTGGTTGCTCGCCTTACATGTCTCTTGAGGAGATTGCTTTCAACGAAATCTCAAAACAATCGTACCTACCTCATCTCCTGCGGATCAAGTATGTCCTGATTCAAATTTGACCTGACCTACCAGCATATTTAAGTGCAAAGGTTAAAAGAAATGGAAAACGATAGTCGAAAGGCTACTTAATCACAAACAACCTATGGAAGATAAACTTGTTTAGACTTAACCTTGTGACGTTATAATAAAACTAAAAGAAAGTAACTTCATAAAAAGAACATTGCAAAAATTGGACGGGAGTCTGACCTTTATGTTGTTGCTATATCTTACTGTTGTTAGTGCAAAGTTGAAGTTGTTTATGTCAGAACTAGTAGTAGTAATAAGTTCATTAAGGGGAGAGAAGGGTAAAAAAAAAAAAATTAAAAATAACATGCAATCTTCAAGCAAGTTGCACTCATAACTATATTATCGTATTAACCTTGCTTGCTTCACTTTTTGCTTAACAACATTCTCCGTAATAGCTAAGCCAAAACAATGGATGTGGTGTATAAAGGTAAATGTTATTTCCATGGCCAAAAAGCACGCTTCTACAGATGTACGAGTTAGTTGCGTTGTTTACTGGATCAAAACTTAATTTTATATATTTTGACGGATTATTTGGTTTTTGATTTGAAAACTTATGTTTATGACTCAAGTCACTCAAACAAATCAATAGTAATATTGTCAGTATAAAGATGTGAATATTTTAGATGAATACATAGGCTCTCGATATAACGAATCATTACATCATTTTGGCAATGGAATCTGTTGGGGGAAAAGGTGAGTGCCTTAAGGACTTAGTACTTGTTTTGCTTTGGTAGATAAACGCAAAATTGATTATGATGCATGGGGCGATAGACATGAATTTGGCAGCGAAAAAGACATTTGAGGCTCTTATTATTGCTGATCATACCTCCTTCAAAATGTGGCTGGATTATGACTTCTTACATGGCCCGTGGCCAAGGGTTTCTAGTTTTTAATTTTTTTAGTTTCCATGGAATCATTCTTGACTGTAATTCTTCTTTCAATGAAAAGGATACGAAGTACATGAGGCTATTCTTGACTGTATTTCCACTACATCCCCACGTTTACTTAAAGCATCAAAACCAAGACCTGAAATTTGCAAAATTGTCACAAGCTTTTATCACGACTGAAAAATTAAAAGCTTATATGCTAATTGCATGTTTGCATTCATGATGTGTAAGAAAGCATTTTTACAGCATTGTTTGTACACAAATGCAGTTAGGATGATCATCAAACATATATCAGTAAATAGTAATATGGACAATGCTTACTCAATGAATAGTTTAGCATTATAATTGTCACTCGGAACCCTATAACTGACCGTGCAACTTCACTTGATTACCAATAGTGTATCAAAATAATGATGTTCCTAAAAATCTGTAGTGTGTTAAATTATCTTTCGTCTTGCATAATTGCAATCATACTTGTATAGCTACGAATAGAATATGTCCGAGGAGCAAGGTTAATTGATCTAATGGATAAAAGTTCAACCTGTCTGGCAGTTGTCTCAGGTTCAAATCCTCATGTACAACCTCATCTATATCCAATGAGAGGCTACATCACCTTAGTGTGAGCAGTTTGTTCTGATATAGTATCAATCTAGATTGGATGAATCCAAGTACATTATGCAAGAACGACTAGCTAAGAGGACATACAGTTAGATGTACCATGTAGTTGCCAATAACTATGCATTCTCGGAAGCAATTATCTCCCAGTATGACTATAACTAAAGTACGTGGGGTTAGGGCCAAGGACAATTAGACACCACTTAATGTGCAGCACAATAGTACCTAAACGATCAAAAACGAAAGGAATTAGCATACCAATCTAATTCATGGATTTTGCCTGGGTCTACGACAATTTGTTAGGAACAACACAGTAATACAAGTTGCAAAATTGGCCTAATTATTGGGAGTTCAACATGTCTTGCCGGAAATTGTCCAGGTTCGAATCTTGATCATAAACTAGTTAAAAATCTTTGAGAAGTTTCGATAGAAAGCTAACATTCTAAAAGTATGAGACAAATCCATGAACACTCGCTTACATCAGTAAGGAACTAAGGGTCGTGGTTGTGCAAGATGTCGTGAGCTTCAGAACTTGAAGATGCAGCAATAATATAAAATTTCTGAAAAAAATTGTGCCGTAGTTGTAATATATTCTACTTGTATTGAATCTTACTTGTCTCTAATATTATATAATTTATCAATCTAGTAGACTTTTCTCTTTTCAAAGGGAGTACTCATAATAAGCTGACAATAATGCAAACGGAATTTAGACATTGTTCATAATACCTTCCAAATCTTACTAACAGAATTAATTACTAGTAGACATTTGCTCCAAAAATATTTTCTTGGGTTTCATATTCCTCAAAATGATAGTTACTATTATTTGAAGCAAACTATGAAATAATGGAGAATGATTTAGCATGAATGGCCACAAAACCATGTAGGCAAACGTATATGCACATAGATAGTACATATATACATAAAGATGAGGTGCATGAGTGGCTGATAAATCATGAAGCAAGCGTACACACATAGACAATATTATGTATAATGAAGGAACTAGGCTACATTAGTTACCAATCACCATCATAAGTATGTAATAATGAGCAAATTTACCCAACAGAACGCATAACCGCATACTTAGCTTGCATCCGTACGAATTAAATTTTGGCTATGTTACCATGTGATGTTGTGTTGAACGTGTTCCAATGAGATACTTAAGAGAATAGAAAATAGAAAACGGGAGACAGGAGACACTTTAGTGTCTTTGGTAAAGGGCCATACAAGCCGTGATGCAAATTATTGCTTAGCTCATGCTCTTCAGCGAATCGTTCCTTGGATTTTCCTAACCAAATCCTTCTAGAAAGCCTTCGGAAATGATCCTTAGATTCTTTTAACCCTTGTAGAGACTCTCAGGCCGTGTAGACAATGTGAAATACTCCGTATAAGCTACTTCGATGAGTCTTAAGATATTCTGAATGATCTATAATGAAACAAAGAATGTCCTTACCGTATTTATTCACAAGTTTTTAAATGAGATGATGAAGAACACTTACTATTGGTCTATTGCATTTTTTTTAGAGTACTTATTTGTACACATATCTTAATTTTTTTTTTTTTGTGTATACTCAGTGTTTTTTTTTATATATTTTATGGCAAATTTTATGGACACCTTCGAATTTATACAAGATGTATGTTGTTCAACTATGGCATACAAAAAAACTAAAAATCCGTTAGATAAACATATTGCAATTTCTACGGGTAAGTGTACGTAATAGATGGAGAATAATGAGATATAACACAAAATGAAAGATTGGTCGTATTATACTACAAATTACGATATGTAAATAAAAAAACCAATTAAGTTGTTTTCATTACCCCCCCCCCCCAAACAAATGGAGCAACGCAAATCATTAATTTTACTTAACCTACTAACACCAAGAATCGAGTTTCCAGAATAAGGGTCAAATGTGGTTGACTTACTATATCTAGAAAAGCTACTTATTTACGAATTACAATATATGTACGTGTTGGTTACTTTGTTTTGAATGACATACGATATATGCACTCTAAAACTTACGCTAGAACCATTCTAGAATTCATGGAAATTTTGAAAAGAAAACTTTATCTTTTGGTTATCATGGTTGAATAGACTCGAAAACTAAGTGGATTAAAAAAAATTACTTCAAATGGAGATCCGATCGAGGTAAGAATTTACTTAGTATAAGAATCGTCAATAAACATGAAAAAAATCCTTATTTGGCTTGAACCCGACCCAAATCTCGAACAAGACAGGTTTGGATTTGGCTTTTTTAGCCCGAAGTCTAAAAGTCTGGCCCGATAGTCACCTCTACTAGGTGTGACTAGAGTCCCACTATTTATAGAAGGAGCTAACAAAGTATTGCTACCACACTAAAAGTAGCATTTAAAAAAAAAAAAAAAAGTAGCATGTCAAGAATACGCTTATGGTACACTTGGTTGGCTCTAGATTTACCATAGATTATATCATTTCATTTCAATCTGAGCTCATCCAAAAGGATTGGACGAACAATGGCTCCTCGATAACACATGATTGATACCTTTGTAAGTGCCTGTTAGTGAAATTATTCGAGCATGAATTTCGAAAAGGGCCCTAAATAGTAGTAAACAAAAAGGCATCTCTTTTTTCGTCGATCCAGTACAATCAATTCAAGCATTTTCACATTACATGATACAATCTTTCTAACTTTACACTAGATCTTGTCTTTAACACTATTAATTTAAGGTTAATATATTGCTTAAATCTTCTCCATCCTTACCTAGTTATGACATTATTCTCTTAAAATAATAATCTTAATCCAATTAAACAACGCCTAACATTCGCTAAATTCTACTCATGACCCTACGTGTCCAAATGTGGGCTGTGGCGCCACGTGTCGGAACAATGACTCATCGACCTCATCTCCTTTATTCATAAGAGGAAGCTCCATTACCTTATAACGCATCGTAGAAGCTTCATTAGTTTTATATAAAATATGTAGCATAGATTATTGAATATTATTTTAATCACAAAGCTTGTAATTTAGGGTAATATAGATGCACAAATGTGAGGTACTCATTGGAGGTTAAGCCGCTTTCGGAGGAACACCAACAACCCACTTAGCTTTCTTCCTCCGGGTGAATCAAAATTGTGGTTTGTTTAGTCTTGCAACTGTCGAGCTGGACCTAGCTGAGTACGCATACAGAGATTTAAGAAAACAATAATCTAGACGACGTACATATCTAGTATATATGGTATCGTTTGATCCTCTAAGACACTGTTTAGTCTTGTCCTCATCTTATGAAATGGAACTTAGTTTCGTCAGCGAAAATGTAATAATCATGTGCTGTGCAATGGAGTATGATAATTGTTCATCAATCATTATGTATAAGTAATTGTTGATTAAGTCTCAATTATTAGTTTATACTTTTAATACATATAATGAATTGAGATGCTAATGGACACCTTACGACGACAGTCGGAAATTTCATATCTTTTTCAAGGTAAGTAATTAAGTATATTAATATGTAAATGAGTTCAGTGTGTACCTATCTTAAATCAATTGACAATAAGTGAAGAGTCCACTAACCTTATAAATTACTATTCTTGTTTGTAATTCATTAATGGGACTTTTCACAATTCATATACGGAGTATAAGTTAATTAAGGTTTGACACAATTATGTTATTTCCACCTACAATCCATGCAATAATACTAATTTTAAATTTTATTTGCGAATTTATACCAACAACTCATATATAAGTTGGCTTTTGTTTCTTGAAAGGAGGTGATCAGGAGAGGGGGAGGACTGTTTACATATTACAGTCAAGTGTCAGAGTGTTATGTTCTAAGATCTGGCCATCTACGTACAACATAGAATGAATGAGCTGTATGAGCTGCCTAGCTAGTTAGGCCTAATAAGTAATAAATCCAAATGTTTTACTCCTTGAACAAAATTAAACTTCAAAAATGATATCGAAATGCGTGATGCATGACCAAATAAGTCAAACCAAACAGTGCAAGTCCAGTGTTAGTCAACAAGATTGGTTCATCAGTTCCCCTTTGTGTCATCTTTGGGTATTGGTTCTGTTGATTCAGGACTTCAGGTTATTCATATTGTTGACGCCGAGGAAAACACAAACTAATTAGCTTGGGTGTATGTATAACTAACTAATGCAAAGCACATGTCCTCACGCTTAAAACTTCTCCCACATAGTAAGACGACAATGATTCACCATATTCAATCAAGTTACAACGATCTCGGCCATTTTATATTCATCATGTAGTCTTCACCAAGTGCAGTACG
The DNA here is from genome assembly GCA_901111285.1 of Corrigiola litoralis. Lineage (NCBI taxonomy): Eukaryota > Viridiplantae > Streptophyta > Magnoliopsida > Caryophyllales > Caryophyllaceae > Corrigiola > Corrigiola litoralis. Next base: position 21,658 of record CAAKMY010126837.1, on the reverse strand, counting down.
GTACAATTGATTTCTCACAGCACTTGTCTAATACCTATAGGGCTATAGGCTAAAGAAAGTTTGATTTTATCAGCACACAGATATGAATACACTGAGGCAAAAAGGTGCTCTAAGAAGGAACTTAACAAAGTTTAGTGTAATATTATAAGCTTGATTTAATATTAGTAAGTGGTGATGAGCTCACCCTATTGAGTACCACCTAAGCATACTTTGTTGAAATGACTAGCAAGAGTACTACTATATATACAATCTGAACCCTTGGGATATATGAGGTGTAAGATAGTACTTGAGAATAGTGTGAGTGCATGTCACAAAGTAAGCAGACAACATAGGACTCAAAGTGTACTAAAGATGGTAGGCTTGATGGGTTGGGTAATGCCTGATCAGCATGTCTGGAGGAAGGGCCCTTGGACTCCTGAAGAAGATAAGCTGCTCACTGAGTATATCACCTTGCATGGCGAGGGAAGATGGAGCTCTGTGGCTCGTTGTGCAGGTAATATCTAACTACCCGTCATGAGGCTGATATACAATCTCTTTGATATGATGAATGTACATTCACTATTATTTTCCAAACATACAACAACAATATTGCATTACATACTCTAGTGCCTTCAAAAGGGCTCTCGCACAAGCTAAGTGGAATAGGGGGGTCTCCGGTGTATGCAACTTAACCCTACAATACTTACTACGTACAGAGATGCTAGTTTGGATTGACCATTGAGATGATTTGCGTTAAAAATCTCAAACTGTAGCACAAGCTATAGCCCCCGTAACGTTGTAGTAACATAACGATTTAGGATACATAGCTACGGGGGAGCTCGGAAGGGTTTTGATATAGAGTGCTTTAAGTTTTGAGGGAGTAACTATTCTCTTGCATGACATCCTTTCTCTTGGTGGAAACCTTGATTAATATACTTCATGCTAATTAGAACGGAAGAGATGTATACTTGTACGAGTTTAATTTGCGTTATTATTGATCCTCTTTGTTTTGAGGTTTTGCAGGATTGAATAGGAGTGGTAAGAGTTGCAGGTTAAGATGGGTGAACTACTTAAGGCCAGGACTAAAGAGAGGCCAGATAACACCTCAAGAAGAAGGCATCATAATAGAGTTGCATGCTCTATGGGGTAACAAGTAATACACTACTACTTATTACTATAAGATTATTCTCAATTTGTACAGTTTATTTGGAGTCTTGGAGATTGCATGCCAAATATTCTAGATTAAGTGCAAGCTCTAACATCAATCATGTGACATTGTATAGATGGTCGACGATTGCAAGATATCTACCAGGAAGAACAGACAATGAGATTAAGAACTATTGGCGAACCCATTTCAAGAAGAAGGAAAAATCTGCTAGAAAAGCATCAGAGAGGCGAAAGAACCAAAACGCGAAATGCAAACCACATCCGAAATCACAGCAACAACAACAAAGAAAGTTAGAAGCACCAGAGCTTCAGACAGATATGGAACTTCCAGCAGTTAGCTGCATTGAACATATGAATCAGATCATTGCCCTACCCCAGGTGAATAATAACAGCAAGCAAATGCCGTCCATGTATCAAGGCACCACCATAGAGGATCAGAGTAACTTGGTTATTTCGGCATCATCCTCTTGGATGGATGCACTGTGTCAAGATCAAGACAGTTTATGGTGGGGAGGACTATGGAACTTTGTTGATCAAGCACCACAGCAAGATCAGTATTGTAGCAAGATGGCACTATCCCTCCAAAACCAAGCTGCGACTACCAACAATAATATTATCAACACTAATAATGGCTTCTCCTGGGGAGGGGATCAAAATAGCTTATATAATAACGAAGGGTACATTTTTTAGAGAGAATTAGTATGATTTTTGAACATCCTTATAGATGTTTTGTAAGCTACAGTTTGATCTAATTAATCAGCTTGGTCATGTGTAATTCGTACATCTTGTTTAGTTCGTTGCACGTATATGATGTCCATTCGTTAACATTTGATAAATGAAAGACGAAAGGGTGTTGAGTGGCATAATGCATTCAGAGGCTCCAGTACTTTTGGTTGTACTACTAAAGGAATATTTATCAGGTTCCTCTTTTTGTAATCTGTGAATATTGTATTAATTATACATTTATACTAGCTTTGTATTACTGTCAATATATATCATGTCTTACTCAATAACTAGGTGCATCCTGTCGTCTAGGCAAAGTCTATCAGATATCGATCAGAAAGAACTCGGACATTGCAGAAGTGATGCTGCAAATCTCAAACTGTTCTCTAGGCCTGCCATAGGAGGAGCACATTTTTTTAAATTAAATATTCATCACAGCCACAGGCCTTAAACTTTACTTAGTTCAGATGTTTCGACACAAAGAATCGGTTCCTCTTATATCCTTCCAAATCATCTTCTCTTTGTTCTTATATCTTAATTTGGTCTAAATTGAGCGCACGGAACCTCTGTCTCGTAGATCGATCGCCCCCTAGATAGACAACTACATAGTGGGTCTCTAGAAGTCTATATATTCTTTCGCGGCATCGTAGCTTCCTGCCTCGCGACAGCCCCGGTCTTTTCGTTAAAGGAAATCGCTGATTCCCTGACCGATTGCTATCCTAGCTCTTTCAACATTCGCTCCATCGAAGGAAGCATAAGCAAGAGCTGGCTTTTTTCAAGCTGAGGAAGGGCTAGTTTAGTTTCGTCTGGGTTTCGGGCGGAAAAAGCGGACGTGGGGACTCAGGTCGGAGCGCAGGGTGAAAGGTTGGAATGACACCACTGTGACAAACCCTGATCTTATTTGCTCGTTGTTTTTACTAATGTAATTGATGTCGTGAATATCACATCCATATGATGTAAATTGTTTTTCTTGATTGAATTGTCGAGTTTTACAAGGAAGAAAGGAGGAGACATACATCTACACTTAAACAAACCATTTTCATATGAGATTCTTTGAACAGCAGTTCGGGTTTGCTTGTCAAAGACGTGACAAGATATACTAGATTTTGTGTTTGAAACGTAAATTAGTTAACCAATCATTAAATCTTAATTAGCAACACAAATGAACACCATCCAATCAGAAAGCAGCAGCAAACCAACTTTGGGACAAGTTAACAAATTACTACTACTACGGAAGTAGCAAGAATTCCAAGATTAGTGCGTCTGAAAGTCCATATATAAATTTCATTATATCAACACACCTTTAGGCTAGCTAGCAACCTATTGAGGTGCAGCTCAAACACATTGTTGTTGGAAGCCATTGCATCATAACGATATCAGCCACGCGACGCGACGAAATTTTAAGAATATGATATGTAATATATCATATATATCATAAAGATCAATGAGCATTTGCAAAATAATGAGAGATTGTCAATGGATTATGCTAAAGCTAGCTCATACGTGGAGTATGAACCAAAGAGGAAGGGTACGTAGGGGGGGGGGGGGACCAAAAACATAGGTGGCAAGGAGCATACTTTTTAATGTTATGCGCTTAGTGATTATTACACATATTCTAACCTCCTTATGGTCTTAATAGGCAGATGTTTTGAAAGGCCATGAACTGTTTTTGTTCCAGGAGATTGAACTGGCCTTTTAAGTTTTGCGTACCCCTCCCAACCGTAAGTGAATTCAATGGGTTGAAGAATCATTAAGACCTACTTCCATAGGGTTATCAAATCATTGTGTTACTAATTATACTACTATAGTACTGTTGTTTAAGAATACTACGTATATATTACCATTAACTTACATCTCTTTTTTTTTTTTTTTTTGACATTGGTCAAATTTATTAATATAAAAAAGTAAAAACAGAGTCAAGAGAGTTACATCTAAGCTTCATGTCACCAGTACCTACAGGCATCACAAGCCATACAAGGTAACAAGAAGCCACACAACTAAACATAACACATACTAAAAGCTGTCGCAAAAAGGGGGGAATTATAGTCACTAGTAACTGGTGCACTATGTTGTTCGAGCCTCCAAGTAACCTACAAGAACGGAAATTTTTAGCACCACAAAGCTTCATAGAGTGGGGTATCAACCTGCAAGAAAGTAGAAGATTAGTAGCCTCAAAAAGCTTAAGAGGGTAGGAGATGAGTGCCACACTCATTTGCTGTATCCAAATATGTCTTTGACTTCCAAACTTGGTCAGATTTGTAGAAGCTCCACTTAGAGTGTTCCTATCAAATGATGTGTCCAGCTTCATCGGATTTGGTTCGAAAACCACTGCTTTTCTCGAAATGAAGTCGTGGGGGGTTTTCATCAAGATATAGGTTAACAAGCCGAATGTAGTCACAAGCATCAGCACAAAGACAAGAAGGTGAAAGGGTATTGTACTGTTGGAAGTTGGAATATCCAGATTGAAGTTGGATACAAATAAAAGGAAAGGAGGTATCTTCTCCATGAAGATGAAACTAGCAACTTGTAAAATAGCAATTGAACAAGGACTTGGACTTATGTTGTTGTTGTTGCTGACAACGAATAGGTGTTGTGGATGAGGTTCCTTTGTTGTCTCACTCCCAACACACCAAACAACCACACTGTGAATCTTGAGGTGCATTTCCTCAATTTGGTTGTCATCATCCTTAGTAACTAACCTACTCATAGACCCACTTGGTCTAGACGCCTTGTGATCGACAACAACTAGGCTTGATCTTGCCTTGCCGCTCTCTCTGCCACTCAACAGTCGAACCAAATCGAGGTACGCCATATTGTTTTGATGGCTACCTATATTATCAGCCCTAAAGCTCAAACTGCTCAATGCGGAAACATTACCAAACTTCCAAATCACCTCCATAACTTCCAAGTCAAGCTCCTTGGCTTGATCACATTCGATATAAATTTGGTGTATACAGTCCCACTTAACGTGTGTTATGGCTCTTCTAAACAGAGCCTTTGAGATACAAATACCAGACCCCATAACTGAACACAAGAACTTGGCAAAATAAAAAACATAGACCTCAAACAACCATCTACCTTGCAAATTCCCAAAACAAGAGATGACGATTACCGCCATACGGACATTCGATTTAGCAAATATCACGGCCACCGCCGGAACCCCATAATCTGGTATGCGAAGCTTAGAATCCATCTTCATCAAACTCAAACAAAACATCTTACCTAGAGGCCACCCGCGACGCGCATAAGGATCGAGCAAAACTCTAACCAGTATGCTTCTTGTTACCCAAAACTGATGCACTTCCTCCAACATATTGGTTCACAGTTAGAAGAACTAGACAGGGAGATATTGAAGATACTGGTAAAAGATGCTTATCTAGTGACTATCCCAAACACAAAGCTGAAATTTAACGAGATAAACGAGGAAAAACAGAGGAAAACAGAGCTTTTAAACTTAATATGCGAGAGAAATAACTAATTAGGCTCGCCGGCGACCCAAATATGATAGTTCTCGGCCGCCGGCGAGTAGTTTTTGTTCTGTGTAGTTAGGGTTATTAACTTACATCTCAATAATCAAGGATGTGTAGAATTAACTTTAACTTGCATCTCAATAATCAAGGATCTAGCCATCCAAATAACCAATGCCTCGTGGATAAACTTAAAACAATTTTTGTTTATTAGACCATAAACTTCCTAGTACTTAGTTCAAGATTCTTTTTCAATAAGCTAAAGGGAGACAAACTTGAGCTGAATTTGAGCCTACAAAATAAGCTGAACTCGTATCATTAGGATCACCAGCTACCCACAGCCCACATATACGCCATTCTCAAGTTTCGACCAACAACTTATTTTCTACAACAAGTTACGGAGTAATCAATAAGTTAAGAAAGAAAAGTGTAGTTCTAACTTTCAACCAAGGCAAAAAAAATTCAGTTATAGCTTTTCAGGATAACTAAAAAGTAGCTTATGCGGGTTTGAACCTGCGACCTAAGCGTGTCAAGGCTATTCTCTAGTAGACTAAGGGAAAAGCACGTTACTGTCACCATATCTCCTCACGTTGGTCTTTTTGGCAACATATCAAGATAAGGCTCCTATGTGGCTTATCCAAAATAGAATCGGGTTACTATAGCATTTGAAGATAGAGATAAAGGAAAATGGAGAACATCACAGCAAGTGAAGTAGCAGGTTTTGGTGTGGGCACCCTGCTCTTGTGTGCAACCGTTGCTGCTCCGAGAGTCGACGCCTTCATCTCCTCTGCTCAAAGAAGGTAACATACAACGAATTCTTATAGTAAAACTATCAAAGTTGCATCGGGTTCTAACATAGTGGTGTCATTCTCTCATGTCAACCGCGTAACATGGGTTTTAATTTTTATCTGCGATTTTGTACGCTCTAAGACAAAAAAAAACTCTATTGAAAATTAGTAAAAAATTGGGTTCTAGCACAGTGGTGTCATTCTTCCTTCTAATCCTGTAGTATGAGGTTCTAACCTAATTTGCGACTTTATATGCTATTTATAGAACAAAAATAAAACAAAATTGTAGAAACTTATCATGTTTTTTGAATTGGTTAGGCTATGTAAAATGTTGTAAATTAACCTTGCTTTTATTTAATTTGTGTACTTATTGCAGCTCACTAGGAATGTGCAAACGTTGTGGAGATGTAAAGCTCATAGCATGCTCAAAATGTAGAGGATCCGGGTCAATTAAACCAGGCGGATTATTTGGGTTCAATAATTTGATTGATGATGTATTTCCGGGTCGGTTCGAATCGGATGCTAAACCCATTTCATGTGTTAATTGTAGAGCTAAAGGTCATTTCCCTTGCCCTCAATGCTCCACGGTTGGGTCTTCATCTGCTGAATCACAATAATGTGGTATTAGTCGTCATCTTAGGTAGTTCAGCTAATAAAGAATTTGAAGGTTTATCAAAACCTGATGCACAATTGTGATGCCTCTAAGCTTTTGATGTCATATGTAACACTCTTACACTTGACGTTGGTGATTTTGGACCATGTAATGACTTCTCTTTCGAATATGTATTAAATCGTACAACACATATCCATATATACGTAGTACTCCATATGTGTTTAGGCAAATAAAATGTTAATTTTGAAAGGTTTATGATGATTGCAAATCAAAATTATCCCGATTAGAACTTAAAAGTTCTTTCTCCTTCCACAGAGGCAAAGTTTTTTTTTTTTTTTTTTTGACAAAGGTTGAATCAGAAACAAAGTTTCAACTAAAGTTTATTGTTGTTATTCATGAATCAAGTAGCCTTAAGCTTTGGAACAGTACAACTTTTATATCCTTTGTAGGCTTGTAGCAGAGGCTGTAAAAGTCTCATAAAATTCGTCTTTATGAACACCAGTCAGGAAACAGATATGGGCCGCTAACTTTTTGTAGGTATTGAAAAACAAGGCTTTCTGAAGCAAGCGAGGCCCTTCCAAAATGGGCGTGGCTCATAAGTCATAAACCGTAGAAAGTTGCAAATGTGGCTCTAATATCTTTGTTTGCGAGAGACAACTAAATGTCTAAATCTGTGTAATTTAACAAATTAATGGAGGTTAAACATGGATTATTGTACTTTTTATACTAATTTTTAACCCCCTTATAAACATTAATACCTCTATGGGCTGTTTGCCTTGTGGGGGTTAGAGTTGAGAAAAATATAGTCTCAACTCTCAATTCTCACAGTTTTATTAGGACGGGTTGTATGTAAAAGGATTTCGAACTTGATAATCCAAATGAAATTACTAATTTCAGTTCTACCCACTTGAAGGGTACATAACATATTATATTTCCAGATGCTTATCCCCAATTAACAAACTAAACGTGATAAATAAATCAATTCTCATGTTCATGTCAAACATATAGAATGAGAACTACATGATCGATTCTCATTTCACTATTCCCACTCGAATTTCCACCCAAATTTCCTCAATCCTTATTTTCACATACCAATTAATAGCATCCGGTTATAATGACCTTTTTTTTCTATATTTGTCACGGGAATACAAATATGAAGATTCAAACTTTGGATAACTCTTAAACATATTAAAGTCACCATTACTAAATTTACCTTACTCCTCTTACGAAAAGTAATAACAACTTTATACTACAATTCTACAAGGACGAGCTCACATAAGATAGCAAATCCACTAAACTACAACTATATTAATTATAATCTTGTTCATACATAGGCATCAAGACTTACATACAATTGAAGGGATTCAAACAATTCCCTAAACTACATAAAACATGTCCTACCTAATTATAACTACTGTAGACTATAGCCGATGGAAGGTAGCAAGTCAATTGTTAATTTGCTATATACGGGGCTTCGCTTGTGGAAGCACGTCATATTGGATGTAGGCACTATCATTAGTACTTCCCCGACCAATTGGACTGGAATGCTCACAACTTACAAGTCACAACTCCACCAATGTTTCCAAGCTAAGAACATCTAGAAAAAGTTATCGAGCCCGAAGAAAAATTCGTTTCTTTATAATCTGGTAAATGGTAGTTTCTGTCTCAGAGGTCCTTTTTTTCCTTTTTTAAGTTAATTTTATTAGAAAACAGGAAATATTAGAAGGCAGGAGTTCCACTTTCAAGCTCGATACATCCAGAGTTTCAACTTCAAATCCAAGCATCTTGAGTTGAACTTCAAATGCACGCACTAGAGTCTACTAGCTCCTCCTAGCTAGTAGCTACATGCCTTGTGAATAATTTGCTCTTAAACGTACACGGTGCGTCTATTAAGATGAATCTCGACTGTGGTAATAAAACTCGACGAATTAAGAGGGATTACTAATCGATGTACATTCTTTTAATCATTTTTTATTTTAGCTGCGCTGTTGTGCATTCTGGTTTTCCTTATGAACAAGGGGCCAGGGGTGTCTCTTCTGGCTAGCCTACGCCAAATGGGTGGATTGAATTGAATTTTGGGAGTCAATTGTATAGAGGCTCCGATCCATCACATGAAATGGAACCTGGTTTGATGATAATATTGAAATTCCTTAGTTATATGTTTTCTTTAAAAAAAAAATTCCTTAGTTATATTTTTGTAGCATCCTATTGCATCTGAGTATAGACTTACAAGTGTAACCAGGATTACCACATGTAGTTAGAGTATTATTATATACTGAAAGTACACTTAATTAAATATGGCTTGGACGGTTTTAAACGTGTTACTTTTCAAATGATAGTTAATAATTTGTATTACATTAATAAAAAGTGATCAGTTTACTAAAATTGTGACTAGCTAGATTCGTCTCTTTTAATAATATCGTACTTGACTCTTGGTGCATATTAAAATTACCGCCAATAATATACAATCAATTTATAGACTGATGTGGCAAACAAATACAAAGAGCAAGTTATACTACGACCATCAACTAATGGGATAAAACTAGCAACGTAACATTACTGAGCTTTTCGTCTATTTGATCGATCATTATAAAACCTATGTTTGGTGAATAATGTATTCATTAAGTAGCATTTTAGTAACACTAGTAACACTATCGTGTAGTCATCATTAATGTCGTCAAATTTATGGGATCATGCAATTCTAAACCCTAATCTTACCTCTACTATCAAAATTACGTACATTACATGTATGTAATGCCCTCGGCCAAAAGCAGAAGATACAAATTTAAGGGAAAACTCTCTGATCGTCTCCCTGCATGGTTAGCACGCGGGACACATGTCGTACAAGAAAACCAAACAGAGAACAAAATTCAGAGGAAATCCAACGGCCGGATTTACTGTTCAGACAAAAACGCCGTCACAAGCAGGGTCCTGGCACTTCACTAGTTCACTGTACAGAATGAACCAGTCAAAGGGTGACACGTTAGTGAAATTTGCGGCTTGTTTGGACAAAGATGATGGCAATCATATCAAGTCTAATATTGCAAAGCGAAATTACCTCGGAAAATGGCACTGTTCACTACATGTAGCAGATTAACAGGGGTGCGACAATTTGTGCGCAAGGTTGTTCCCAGGTTCCGCACTTGGCACAATAGTTTTACCTTAAAGATCTTTGTCTGCACCGTTAAAAGATGCTGACGCATGATGTATAAAACTGTACTGTACTTGATGCATTCTGTATTAAGTTACATACGGATCGAGTATCTTCAATTTAACTTGTTTTTGAAGGGCACATTAAACTTGAAACTTACTGACCAACCTGTTATCAATTGTCTAATAGTTTTTTCCATATAAGAAGATACAAATCTCTCTTATGCAAAATTGATTTGCCACTATATTCCTCATAGAATTAGAGAATGAGGTCTTAGTTAAAATGACCACTTATCATTAAACAAACAAAGAAGCTAAATAATTAGTAATAGTACATGCAGAATTACATGTTAACATTCTAACAACAATAATATATATTATTAAAATGAGCAACATTATTAGACGCAATTTGCCATCTAACTACTTATGTCGAATGAATAGCATATGAAATAAATGCATAACAAAGTTATTTTGAGAGTACTCCAAGTTTTTGCCGGACAATCTATATTTAAGGTAAAAAAATCCAATCACCAATTGAGCTAAAAATGTCACTTTTATCAATATTGTATGAAGTGATATTTTTAGCTTAAAATGATAATTTTGAAATGTTCTAATTTCAATTTAAAGTAGATGGTCTCACACAAATTTTTTAATATTAGAAAGAGGAAGATTAATTAATTAGTAAACGTGATTCATCATTGGTTTACATTTAATGAAAACTGTGAGGGGAGCTTGCGAAAATGCATACAATTATATCTTTAATCAGCTGTTGCAACAAAATAAGGATTATTCGCACCAAAAAAAAAAAAAAAAGCATTATGTCTTTGAATTTAGAAACTATCTAGCACTAGTACATAATTTGGACTTAATTAAGAATTAGAAATACAATACAATTATTTTTGACAACTTTATAGCTATTTTTAACCTACAATTCAACATCAATTGATCTGAACTATTTATTCAATCTCAGCTGTGTAAGTACTCTCTTCCATTCTCTACGATGTTCTCGTTTTTTAATTTCTTTTTGTGATACATACACTATAAAGATCTCATTTACTTTGTTTTGTTCAATCACTTACTCGCTATAGCTATAGCACAATTTACTTCACACTCAATTCATCATTCTATTGTTTTTCAAATTTTCTGATAACAATATCAAAAATCAAAAGTAAGAATAGTTCGTCTTGAATTAAGTTCACATGTAACTCCCTTGAGATCTCTATGGAATTTATAAGTTTATGTACACTGAGAACTGCAAGTAAAATGCAAGTGGGGTTACTATTTTGAGGGTTCTTTTACAGTGTATCACATGGGAGTAAGGTAAACCAAAAGAAAACAGAAAGGATGTGCTGCATGAAAATGACGTGCATCCACTCACTACTTGACACGTGCACAACCATTTTAAGATTGGTGACGACGTTTAATACTACTACGACTACAAGAAACGTACAGATCTTTGGAGCCTTCGGCCACGAACTTGCAGCGCGTTTACCCACCTCTTATATTCGTACTCCATGGTTTTTAGACTTTAATCAAGGATTATACGTGCCTAAACTATATATATATAGACTTGTACATGTTCAAACACGGAAACACCCCAGGAGTAAGCTAAGTAAGATAAGTAGTCTTATGTAAAAATGTTATAAACACCTTTCCAAAGATTAGAACTTCTTTACTTTAAAGATGAGGATGAGATCGAGTTCAATATTCGAATTAGCGATAATATTCTCCTTTTAGACAAAAGCTAACCTTTCCAAAAAATTAAGTTGGATTAGTATTAGCATGTTAAAGCATTATTTGGTTCAAGGAGAGCCATATAGAAACAAAGTGATAGATATATACAAAATCTGGACCCTAAATTTGGATATCAGCTAGCTCCAAAGACCTTATCAGATAAACTAATTGATAACGAGTAATATACATGTGCACATATATTTTGTATATAGTTTCACTACTTACATAAGAAACTCATGTTGTTATGTAACGTACAACTACTAATTAATATTGGAGGATATATCAGTTAAATTAGAAATATTCTAGAGTATATTAGAATATTAGGTAAGGTATTGGACCTTATTCCATCTCTATTGTGCTATATATTGAGGCCTTGCCTCCAAAATAATATTATCTAAGCATTCTCATTTTCTCACATATATATTGAGGCCTTGCCTGCACAAGAATATTATCTAAGCATTCTCATTATCTCACAATTAATACATCATATAGATATATGAATCGCTTTTTTAAATATATAATTTATTTTATATAATTTGGGAATGTATATTACAAGCAAAAGAACAAATTCAGACAACAAATTCTCAAACCTTAACTCAAGACCATAATTGCCAAAAACATTTAAAGCAAAATAACCCAATTTTGGGGCGCTAGCACATGTGATAGACGGTAAGTCATGATATTTAAGCTTTTACGATGAAATTAAAACTCTCATCAAAGTCCGAAAGATCACTTTTATTCTACCTCGTATTTATATCTTGAAAGCTTACATTTTTTTTCTTTAAATATATGTAATTTACGATCCTTCTAATTACTCAAGTAGTATTTTTAATTTAGGGGGAGCAAGTTAATAGTTCCCAAAAACCATAAATTCAATCACATCAAGGAGTTAATACTCACGCCCCCATAATGCGTGTAGACAAAAAAGGTAGCTGAGCTTTGCATGAAAATGGAAATAAAGCATCAAATTACATGCTGTGGAAAATTGTTTATATAACATGAAAGAAGAGAGACATGAAATGAAACTACACATACCAACCCTAAGCCTTGTTGGTAGACCTCATTCTGGCAAAAAAAACCCTCTCATTATTTCTCTCTCATCCTTCTTCTCCTCTCCTTTTCTTCATTTTATGTCTTTCTTATCTTTATTTGCTTTTGTTTAGGGTTCAAACCTTACCATGTTGTCATATATCTGGTGTGGTGTCTAAGAGAAGAAGGGAAATATTTAGCCAAAATATTGTAGACAATAAGGTGTAGTGTAAGTGTGTGTTAGGGCAAACTATATTATATTAGAAAGTATATATATATATATATATATATTATAAGTTGGAATAAGAAAGTCTTTTATAAGGTAATAATATTTGTATAACAAAAGAGGAAAGAAAGAAGTTTATATTTCAGAAATAATAATAATGGGTAGAGGAAGAGTTGAGCTGAAGAGGATAGAAAACAAAATAAACAGGCAGGTGACATTTGCAAAGAGAAGAAATGGGTTGTTGAAGAAAGCTTATGAACTCTCTGTACTTTGTGATGCTGAAGTTGCTCTCATCATCTTCTCTAACCGTGGCAAACTCTATGAGTTCTGCAGTGGACCCAGGTTTATTATTATTGTTATTATTATACTTTCTTTTCGGTTGTTTTTATATCATTGCATATATTTTTTGAGATCTAGTTTATAGAGTTTTTATTGATCACTTACTAAAAATGGAAAGGAGAATAATGAGTAGATAGATCTATTATGCATGTTGGAATATATGTTAAACTGTTGAAGTGTACTTCTTTTAAGTACTAATAGAGTTTGTGCAATTTAGTACATGTGTATGACAAGATGTTGTTACATGGGTTAGTTAAAGATCTAGTTTGAAGTCCATAAGTTGTCTGATGGTCTGATTTATTTGTGTTGAAAGACATCTACTTTGTGTTTTGTTTCAAGTCTTTTGGTGCAGCTTTGTTTGATCTGATCTGATGCTTAGTTCTTCAGTTTCTTCAGCGAAACTCATTTTTTCTACCAGTTAATCTGATGTGCATCTTTTTGTCTAAAACCTTTTGCTCATTTTACATCTGTTTGTTTGTTGAGTTTGAGGGATTTAAATGAAGCATGTTAAAAAAAGATCCAAAAGTTTTTTTTTTCCATTTTGTTAGGGAATAATCTCAAATTTTGTTACTGCTAACTTTTTGTGAGTTATGATCAGAATTAAGCTTGTAGTAGTATAAGAATAAGATAAAAATCTCAAGTAATCAACAAGGTTTAGTTGTACTCCAGTAGTTATCAAGTCTAAATTAAAGATGAGCTGTTTTGCTTAATCAAGTCTCCTACAATATTGGTTTTCTGTTTGTACAAATATTTTTTTTTTTTATAGTTCCAATCAGTCCCTATACTTCTTAATTTTGTAAGATTTTCTTGTACAAGGCAATCCTCTTGGGCATATTAAAACTTTCTCACCTTTATCCTACTCATCTCTAAATAATTTTAATTACTATCTAATTACTTACTACTATAGTCCTGTCAATTGCTGAAAGAAAAGAAGGCTTTATTTTTTTTTTTTTTTTGCTAAAAGATAACCCCTTTTATGCAAAATTCTTTGGTATTTGTATAAGATAAGCTTTTGAGTGTATAATGAACATCATAGTTATGAAAACCCTAAACTTTGATCCTAACAAATTAAAAGTTTTGTGATTTTAGATAGAGCTCAATTGAAGCATATATGCTTACTTTCTAAAGATTACTATATAAACTTTGCAAGAGGTCTGAATAACAAAGGACATGATCAGTACATATCTGAGTAGTTTGTGACTGTGGATGATGGTTTAATGAGAATTTTTTTCTTAGTAGGTCAGATGATTTCGTAGCTAGAATATGATCATCTTGGGCATCTAAGTACAGCCTTTGTGTACTCCAATTCCACTGAAACCTACTAGTCTTACTTAGAATTTTGAACTTCTGTTGGACTTTAAACATATCTACAATCATTCCAAGCACCAATGACTTCAATCTTTTATTTACAAAGAGATCGATTCGATTAAAAGGACCATCAAGTAGACCTACTTCTTTCTAATGCATATGGGTTGTAGGGTCCATTGGTAGTATATGTTCATAATAAGAGTATAAAGTCATGGGAACTCAAGCTTGTAGCTACCATGGATTTGGAGGAGTTCAATACACAATAATACAAGGTTGAGTGGTTGACATACTAGATGTAGAAGGTGTGAAGAAAACAGGAGTAAAAATAGAAGAATATATGCTTATAAAAATAGATGAGAGTTTTTGCGTTTTTTGTGGCTAGGGAACCAATGTTTCCTAGAAAGGTATCCTTGATATAGCTCTAGTGATTTTCAAGGTTTAAGAGTGCGTTCTTATAAATTTAGCTTTGGATGGAATAAAAGAGTTATAAATTTGATGAACATGTAGCTATGTGTGACTATATGAAACTTCATTAACAAATGAATGATACACATATTCTAGAAAGACCTTCACGAGTGTGCTACGTTTACATGAAGGTAAGTATATCACCATGTAGTATTGTAAGTCGAAGATAAGGAAAATGATAGTAGGTTTGCTTGTTGAAAATGATTGTAAGATTACATTTTCATATTTAGCGCATTGGAAAAAGTATGAAAAATGAGTATTCTGTTGCCGGGACTCGAAAGGTCTCTCGGGTGAGAGCCGAGTATCCTGACCAGCCGAGTATGTTTTTGCAGCATGCTCAAATCGCTTGAGAGGTACCAGAAATGCAGCTATGGAGCGGTAGAAGTGAACAAGCCATCTAAGGAACTCGAGGTATTATAACTTTTCAATATGAAAAATTGCCTCGAGTTACTGTAATGTTGAGTACAAATCTTTAAGTTAAATGGTGACTAGTTCAAGAGACTTTCTAAGTGGCATTTTGTGTGCTTGAGTTAAACTTGTTTTATACTTTCAACAGAGCAGCTATAGGGAGTACTTGAAACTGAAAGCTAGATATGAATCGCTCCAGCGAACTCAAAGGTATGAAGTAAACCACTCGTTTTAACTAGTATAACCTAGCTAGTTTAGGGACATGAACTTTGTTGGATTGAAAAGTGACAAATATATTCAATCTTTTGTATATCAGGAACCTTCTTGGCGAGGACTTAGGGCCGCTAAATGTGAAGGAGCTAGATCAGCTTGAGAGGCAACTTGAGTCCTCACTTAAGCAAATAAGGTCTACCAAGGTAGTGTACTCTATATGTACTAGTTTCTCAAAACTTTACAAGCTCCTTGAAGTCTTAATATCGTACTTTGATGCACGTAATATATATGCAGGTTGTAAGCCCTTATATCCTTCCTTAGCTAGCTAAGTTCGTTCTTTATAAATGTTCTAACTTGAATCTTCTGCTCACTGTCATGCAATGCAGACCCAGTCGATGCTTGATCAACTTACTGACCTCCAGAGCAAGGTATAACACTATAACATACACTGATACACCTATATTGCTAATGCAGATACGTGCTAAAGCACTTTGTTTTGGGCATTGGTATCAAATTAATTGGTTGATTTTGAATCAATTGTCTAAGACATATTTGTATATTAATTTGGTTGCAGGAACATGCATTGGTTGAAGCCAATAAATCTTTGAAGGCTGAGGTACTTGAACTCAAAATCCATGACTTAAAAAGGAATTTCTAACATTTAACACTGATCTCTATGTTAGACCTTCCGATCAAGTTCTTGAACATTCATGTCACATATGCATAATACGATCTTTATCAAATATTACTTGCCTAGATTATATATCATGCCTTGCTTTACTTGCCATCTAATTACATTAACCAAACCATATATAGTAATCTGATTATAATTGTCGTAAAACTACCATCTTTTTCATGCTAATCACTAGAGTACTATTAGTCCATTACTGGCCTCCCTCACATACAAAACATAGAGCTAGGCTCATCTCCACTAGTTACTACCGGCCTTCACGTATAGTGAATAATTTGCCTTTCGTCCTTGCTCCATTCGCATAATCAGAATCATTCCCTTTGCAGCCTTTCTTTTAATTCAACAACTTGCCGCCTTTTGTTTTGACAGGCAACATAAGGCTTGAAAAATTATGTGCTTTCAATTACCAAACAAACTACAGCTACTAATGTGATGATGAACTGAGAACTCTCTAATTCATGCAGCTGGATCGCATTATAATAAAGGATAATCAGCTTCGGCAACAAACATGGGATGGTCATCATGAGCAGAATGTTCACTATGGCCAGCAGCATTCTCAATCTCAGGGGCTTTTTCATCCCATGGGATGCAATCCTAACTTGCAAATAGGGTAAACTCCTCGACATATGCAATGTAGTCTGTAGCAAAATTATCATCTATTTGATCTCTTTGCCATTTGCCATGAACGATCAAGAATGTTTGACATTCTTGACAGTTGGCCGTTTCATGTCTGATAAACATAGTCGGGGTACATATATAGTGATGTACTAGTCCTGTTAATTTCATGGGGAATTGTCACGAAATTTTATTGAACTTGGTCATCTTTTCCTCCTAAACAAACTATTTTCTGGGAAGTATGGTGCATGCATGCTATTGTTTGTTGGTTGATTTTTACAATTAGGATATAAAGTACACAGCATTATGCAATTTCCTGTATTGTTATCTTGATAAGTTTTTCTTTTGGATGCAGGTATGGCCCAGAAAGTTCAGATCAAATAACTGTTGCCACAAGTAGTCATGCACAAGTCTCTGGCTTCTTACCGGGGTGGATGCAAATGTAACTCAGAAGGGCTACCTTTCATTTATTAGCCCTATATGAAGGAACGACCCAGTGACTGCTTTTTCCTTCTCTTTAATTTTGTTCCCTTCGTTTAATCATGTCTTTTGGAGAACTGTAAATTACATCAGCACTTGTGTGACTCGTAATAATAGAGCCGAGGACTCCTAGACACCTCTCTTAACTTCCGTTTGTAATGAATCTTGTTTTAAGGAGACTTTAAGCTGATCATAGTACACGAAGTTGCTGAGAAACAATATCCTACTACGAATATGCAGAAAAGACCATGTGGTTGAATATGCATGTAACTTGCAAGTCTCTTATATATGTTGCATTTATGTTTTTCTTCATCTGTTAAACCATCATCTTTCTAAAAGATCAACATCAGTCATCACCATCTCCTTCTTTCCCTTTTGGTTTGTTCACATTTTTTTTTAACTATATCCCTTAATTCATTTATGGGCAATAAGGACGGGTTTGATATGATGTAGTCACGGTTACATCATAATTGATCTTATATAGTAGAGGTGAGAAATTAAGGGAGAGAGGAGTTTTATACTTATCAGTATAATGAAGGTACTATATCACATCAATCTAATGACACAAGAAGAGAACTAGCTCAAGTGGTTGGAGCTATCTTACCCCAATCATGAGGTTGGGGGTTTCATTCTTACTTGCGACTTAGTGCGGTTCTTTCAGGCCAAAAAAAAACATCAATCTAATGACACTCTTTCAAGTTCAACTTATGTAAAGTCTAAACATCAATACGTGAATATGTAATTTATTACATTTTTTTACGTGGATTTCATTTATCTGCTCCTCCTTCCCCTCCTAACTTGTGGTATGCTCCATCTTTATCTTTATAAAACTATTAAAAGGCGTTGTAGCGACAGGAGCCTGCCACATGGAGTGCCACATCAACCACATGGCTCACGATAGCCTAAATTAAATGCATGACATACAAGTACTTCATCCATCCACTCATTAAATGAAAAGGAAAAAAGAAAACTAAATAAAAGGACAACAAATGTGCCTCACAAATAAATATTATATAGACATTCAATTTTCTCACCCCATCTTTTAGGGAACTTTGAAAATAAGTCAAAAATAAAAGATTAGGCAAATATTTTCCCATACAAATTGATTACCAACATTTTAAATAGAATAAAATATCGAATATATTTACACAAGTCATTCACTAGAAAATGTAAACTAAGATGATTTATAACAATGCTACAAATTGCTAGGGTTAGTCATTTTAGTCTATTAACATACCATAAACGCACTAAATGTCATGACTAATCAGATAGTTAAAGACCATAGTGTATTGACATGCAAAATCATGTAAACCTCTTTGAACATGGATAAAAAAATATGAAAAAATGGAAGACATTGACTATATATAAGAACAAAGCCAGTATGAAACGAACAATACAATAACTAACAAATAGCAAATCCTATAAATACAACAATTATATGGTCGTGCATCGCACGGTTCTAATACTAGTTCTTATTAATTAAAAGACGTTGTTGCAACGGCAACGTGCCAACTAAGCATGCCAAATGACATTACATCATAAATAGGTCATAAAATACGTACAATCAATGTCAAGTTGGCATGCATTAAAATCTACTTAAGTGAACTTTTGTTGATAGCTATGTAAATGCAACTAAATCATAACATAATTAATGTTATCAAAGAAAGAAAAACTAATAATAATATAAATTATGAAATTCCCGGACATCGCCCCGGGCATTGCCGGGGTGAAAAACTAGTTGTATTGTAAATGTTGTTACATGCTACAAAACATAACTAGGAAGTAAGAAAGCTAGCTTTGTGAATTTAGGGATTTTAGGGTCAGCCATTCAGCAATCCTTTGAGCCTAGAAAACAAGGACAAACCCCAATCTATGTTTTTATGTACATTCTTATTTGTTATTGCTAGACAATCCCCTCCAAATAGGGAGGAGATCGGCCTATGTCGAAATTTGAACCCACCTTGACTAACATAGTTACAAGTTAAAGCTTGAAACTAGGAGCAAGCAGAAGACCAACTTCTGAGCTTCTAATTTACGATCACTTTCAAGTTACTCTTATGGCTTTTTTAAAGTGGTGGACGACATATATAGTGTTGAGTGTTGACACTGTTATGCAGTGCGTATGCTACTTTAATTTTCTGAGGAAGTTTGTACCAAAAAAAAAAAAAATTCTGAGGAAGTAGATAGCCCATTCTTGCTTACCTAATTTATGCCCAAAAGTGGCCCATCATGCCATCACCATTCAATATATTCTACCTCCATACCTAAAAGTTGGCCCATCACAAAAAGTATCTTATCAGATTGGGCCTCATAGGCAATCAAGGAGTATATCAAACGTCCACAAAATACGAAATCAATCTTAGTAATGTTTTTTTGTTAAATTTTTATACTCCAGGAAGGATGACTGCAAGAAGCATATAAAATACTGAATTAATACTAATATTTGATTTTTTTTATCATCGTCATTATTGTTCAGACTCATTGGATGATTTATATTAGTGTGCAAAATTTTTCACCAAAATGGTCATTTTGGCAAAACTAATTACCAA